>CAJPEV010003008.1:0-35924 GCA_905338385.1 Darwinula stevensoni | reverse complement strand
AGGTAATGGCCATGTTGGCTTTCTGAAGTGAAAAGGATGTCTATGGTTAGGCATAAAAGTTGTACATGTGGCATACACCAGAGTAATTATTTTCATCCTGTTACAAGTGCAATGTATATTGTTTTCATCAACTTCAACCCAAGAGCACCTATTAAAGTGCATGATTTCACAAGAGGCAGTCATGGCAGAGGACTCACTCAAAGCCCAAGCAGTGCGCAAGGGAATAGCACCCCTAATGAGCAGTTTTAAAAGCTGATTTTAATGCATGTGTCACCAGATCAAGAAATTCCCACTTTCCAATGAGACATCCTACATTAGCTAAATTGCATTTTCCTTATTTCCTATCCTGACATAATGTAAGAACTTTTAAAATGACCATGATATCCTTCACCAACAAAGCTGACTAGTTTTCTGCTGATAGGCCAAAAATGATCACTCAAACCTACCACGGCAAAAGGAAAGCACCTTCCTCTAACTTTAAAAAACATGGCGGTGTTCAGTGGGTTGGATGGAGCTAAATCAAGTTAAGAGTGACACTTAGGATTGCCACCTTTGAAATTAGCAAAATATGGACATATGGAAATATGGACTAATATATGAAGTATACTTGGGTTTGTGACTCTGCAGCAAATACCTACAGCCACCTATAGCCAAAGTACCAATTGATACTCTAAGAGTGTGGCCTACTACTCTGGCTCGAAGAAAAAAGTGGTTGTAGCTGCTATTAAGTTTTAACTAGAAAAAAATAAGTTTTAACTATGGATGAAGTAGTGCCCATATTAAGAGAAGTTTGCAGTATGGACATTGCATCTGAAATATGAACTGTCCATACTAATTATTAACGAGTGGCAACCCTAGTGACGCTAGAAGTCATGATTCCCAGTTCGGCCTACAGACACTGACTTCGAGAATAAGCTCCATGAAATGCGGAGTCCACATAGGCCAATAGCTTAAGGTAAATCGGGGAGTGGAGAGAGCCCAAAACTACCGAATCTAAAGTGCGCCAAAGGTGTGTGACATAAGACATGAGGCGCAACTCCCATCACAGTTGCAACCGTCCCTGGCAGCGCTTGTCGGCCTGACAACAATGCGTGGCTTGGTCCTAAACAAACCGTGAATTCAGAATACACTCTGACCACTCATCACCGAGGGCACCACTAAGCAAAACCTACAACAGGGTTACAATGGGAATGAAAGTAAATAAAATATCACGCTCTGCGCTTAAGCACTTATTCAGCCCGGCTATGGACGATACGCACTTTTGGGACATGCATACGACTGAAACTCGTGGGAGAAGCCGGGAGGGGCATCTTCGACGACTGCTCTTTGGATTTCAGAGACTCGGCATTATTAGATTTCCTTGACGATTGGGACGAGCATTTCGAGATTATTCCATGCCATTCACAACGAGTCAGTGCTGAAAATTTGTTGAAGGAATGAAAGAATGATTCCTCTATAGCCCAAAACAACAACGAAATCAACGAAAAGAAGAGCTAAGAGTAGGAGAATACGTTTCGGTAGAGGGTTGAGCGAGAGAAAAATCCTTCGTTCGGACAAACCGTCAATGCAGATTTTCGCCTTCCTCAAGGTATACCTACCTATTTTGACTCAAAGGTTGTTTTGCAGAAGGAGAAGCAGATTGATGCGAAATTTTGGTGGCAGGAAGAGCACATATTTGTGGTCACAGCGTTGTTGTCGGGAAGCAAACTTAAGCTGCAACAAAACTCAGCTGCCCGCAAACTCCATTCTGTTCCCGCGGTCGTTCCGCATACACCTCTTATTTTCGCGTATGATGGTACCGCTGTGAGAGGGAACATTCACAGTTTCGCGCGGGATCCGACTCAGACTGCCTCGTAAATGTATTTATTGTTTCTTTTAGGTGTTCATTTGTCGTCTAAGTGGGTCCTACTATTCCCCAATTACTTAAATAAAAGTCGGAAGTGACTGATCATTGCTCTCATGAAGCAAATTTCCCTAACCACTTCTACACAACTGCTTTTGGCCGACAAGTAGTTCGTTAACTTATTACAGCATCAAGTATTACGGGAGTTTTCAAAGTACTTGACATTGCCTTCATTTTCCATGCGCTAATACGCTTCTCCCTTCTTCCGTCTCAAGCATTCCAGCTAGACATCATCGAGGCGTAGACCTAGGCTTCAGCCTAATAACATGCCAATACTGCAATTGAAGATTTGAGAATAATTCGCATCCATTTAAGCACACTAAAGCAGAATTGTATTTCTTTAGCGTTTTATGAGACTAGGCTCACCTTGTTATGTAGGCCTAGTCACGGGCCAAGTTTTGCTTCAATGACACTAAATCATTGTGTTGGATGTAATACTATACCAAATGAAATCTCATATATATTTGCACCTGGGAATAGTTTGCACATAACATAGCTGATAGATGTGGGGAGTATGTGCACATTATGTAGGAATACCCAAAATGCAACTCTTGATTTAATGATCATATGAAATAAGCCATTTAGACCTAGCCTACTAGGAAGTGGTTCAACTTTTTGTAATTATTTTGTGACTTTCCCATAATATTTCATTATGTTTGTGATAAATCAGACTGAACTTGATTTTAATGAATTTTTATGTTATTGCTTTGATGAACCCAGCCATATCTCAGTGGTATGAACACTCAGGTGTCGTATGAATTTATTTTAAATCAACATTAATTGACATTTCTATGTCTATGTTTATGTTCTGCAAGGCTCCCTATTTTGGCTTTGATCTTAAAAATTCTGCTTACCCCATACTACTTCTACTGGATGACGTGAAGAATAGTTCAATGATACATATCTTCTTGTGTGCCTCTGAGTTGATTATTGTGATTAGCAGGTGTGACCTGCATATTTTGTTTTGTCTAATGAAAGAATAACTATTTGGACCTAGAAACTGCTTAACGCTACTTAAGACCTGGTAGACTTAGGCCTTGTCATATGATAGTATGGAAGAGAATTGAAAGTTTCATATTTAGATTCCTTTGATTTGACTTTTACTGATGCCATTGGCTGATTCTATTACAGGTTCTTTATAGCCTATCGTAGGCTAGAACTTGCCAATATGCACATCAAGAATGTTATAATTGATGGCTTCAAATCCTATGGAAAACGGACTGAAGTCAAAGAATTTGATCCCCAGTTCAATGCCATAACTGGATTGAATGGGACTGGAAAGTCAAACATTTTGGATTCTATATGCTTTGTCATGGGGATCTCCAATCTTTCTCAGGTCAGTTTCGACCCTCTGGTCCTAACATAGCATAGCTTGCATTGCATGTCTGCTTCTTTTGGGAGATGAAATATATACTAACTTATACCATGTTTTCTAGCACTTAAACTGGTGGGTTTTTTTTTTCAAGTTTTTGTTAGCCATTGATGTAACTAAGTTGGCAGTTGCCAACAATAACAACACAGAAAAGCCTCAGTTTCTCAGTCAAACCTGAACCATTCTTTGTTTCAATATCCTCCACTTCTGTTACCATGGACAGGCCTAGGAGTTCTTCCAGTAAATAAAACAATTTTCTGGTTCTCATATAATAACATATATTTCCCAAATTTTTTTTTCAAAGACTGGTTTATTTTTCAGGTGAGGGCTACAAATCTCACTGAATTGGTGTACAAGAGTGGGCAGGCAGGAGTGAACAAGGCAACTGTGACAATCCAATTTGATAACCGTGACAAGTCACAGTCACCAATTGGTTATGAGCAGTATGACGAGATCAACATCACTCGACAGGTATCAACATGAATTTTTGCCATTGCATGATGCTTCCAGTTACAATTTAGTCAATCATAAGCTTGAAAATTGAATTAATAGACTAAATAATTTCAGATACCCTGGAATTCATATGTACAATAGATTGCCAAAAGTATTGGGACAAAGGACAACATTACAACCAACTATCATTCCCCATTCAAATTCTTTCAGCTCTGATCCATGCACCATACTGGCAAATACTGACTGTAACAGATTGCATATTACCTTCATGTACTTTTTGTTTGACATGCGCACATCTAGGGTAAGCACACTTGCTTATGCAGAGATGCTTCAAGCATTGTGATCACGTCAACTATCTCTTGCATCCATCCCCTTCTCTGCTAAATGGCACTTGAGCTTCTCCGTGGCACTCAACAGCCTTAAAGAAAGGTAGTAAGATGATGGAAGAACTCTGATTATCGTTTTCACACTATTGAGACTTCGAAGATGTGACCTTGGCAACCAAGCAACAGGTCAATTCAGGGATTAGGGAGGGGGAGCAGAGAGGAAAATTAGAGGGAGGAAAAGTTAGAGACTAGAAGGCAGGGAAGTGAAGAGGAAGAAAATCAACCTGCAATGTTCCTTCCTTCATTCTGGCCAGATTAAAGAGTGGCTGGCACAGAGGCTCTGCAAATCCTTGGCTGCTGGCCACGTTAGACAGGTGGCAGGATAAAACAGGTTATTTTAACATTGAGCCTATGGAGCTGACGATTGGGACTGAGCATTTCTGGCAGCAAATGGGAGGTGGCTGAATCCACAGGTTTCACTTTATAGTGTATCTCTTAATGGGAAATTAAATTGAGAATGAAATTATGTTTCATACTCTGCCCTTTAACTGCCTTACCAGTGGCCTGCAGTCACTACGCTGGCTGTTGAATGGGTGGAAATTTGAAAATGTTTACATAATGATATTTAAAAATTTTAAAGATAGGTGAAAAAGTATTTATGGCTTAGAGTGGCATAGCCTTGTAGGCCTTGAGTGTTAAAAGTGACAGCCACCACAACTTTCAGCCTCTTTCAATTAAAGTATTTGATTTTTAGAATTAGTATTTTTTCTTAAAGGAATCCAATATTAATCAATTGCTTCAAGCTTTCCCTTTGTCAGGACATTTCCTCATGTATTTCACTCTGTTTCAGTTTGTACTCTGTGAATTTGCATGCACTCAAAGTAGCTAATAAAACCCAATGCTTACTGCCTTAGCATTATTCCATTCTAGTGCACATTATTTTCCTGGTTTTCTCTGCTGTGCACGTATGTTAATTATTTCATGAGCAAGGTCTGTTATTTATTATAAAAAAATAATATCCAAATTTCTGATTAAAAAAAAAAGGACTGAGTAGGAACTGAAAACTCTGGTCAAAATCTGCATTCACTTTTTTTTGTCTGATGCTACTAGTATTCATCTGTGAAATTTATATTTTACCTCTGTCTTTTTTTTTTCTCTTGATGGAGTTAGGTTGTGATTGGTGGGAAGAACAGGTATCTGATCAATGGAGTGAATGTGCAAAACAATAAAGTCCAGGATCTCTTTCGCTCTGTTCAGCTGAATGTCAACAATCCCCACTTTCTTATCATGCAAGGTCGAATCACAAAAGTTCTGAACATGAAACCTCCAGAGGTAATGGATCTTCTTTCATTCAGTCTGCATATTTAGGGCTATTTTACATTTTTGGTTGTCTAACATGATTTTTCTCTTTTGGCAGATACTGGGGATGCTTGAAGAGGCAGCTGGTACCAAGATGTACGAAGCAAAGAAGATACAGAGTATTAAAACTATTGAAAAGAAGAATGCCAAATTGGATGAAATCAATGCAGTAAGTAATTAGAACTATATGAAAGAAACTTCTACCTGAAATGAAGACATATGAGTGAACTTAATCTTTTAAGCAATCAAGTCAGTACTGTTGGTGTCACAAAGAACAAGAAGGAACGTGATGCTGGTAGCAGTAACTAACATGGGGACATGCACCTCATCTGCAAATTGCCTATACCTTGTGCCATTGGGCCCGACAACTGAAGACTTACCATTTACAATGAGGGAATTCAAAATATATCAGTTCCTTCCCCGTTTTCCCCAAACTCTATCACCTCTTTCCTTCCCCCTCCCATTATATATATGGCAGATAGCGGATTTGAGGAATTGCACTTGTTTATGTTGATCTGAGTAATAGATTCACTTGGGCCCTTACCCTGACTGAAAATTCCAAGGATTATTATGGACAAAAAATCTAGTCCTAACCAGAGAGGAAGAGACATGTAGGCATGACCCCCTTGCATGCTTTTGCTAGGGAACTCTGCTTCATGTGTATCACATTTATATTTAACATAAGCAAGGCATACAAATCTGGTTTGATAAAAATTAATCTTGTGAATGTACAGCATGAATAGATCTTGTACCCACATAGGTCTAGAAAGGGTTAAGACTGCTATGGTTTCAGAATATGCTGGCAAGTCTGCTGATTGACCTACTAGACATTTTTGATGTTTTGTTTCAGCATTTCTTAGGGGTTAAAGAATTTCCACTGTTCTAGAAAATCCAAGTACATTTGTTAAATCCCCTCACACCATGCATGAAAGGATGCCTGATGCAAATTCAGTTTGAACACACTGGACAATCGCCACCTTGTCTCTCTTGAAAAGAACCTTTTTGGAATGTGCTGTTCTGTGTTATGCATCAAACCACAATGCTGATGTAAAATAGCGGTTTGTATAACATTCTCCCATTATTGGAATTTCTGCAAGTTCTTTGTGATTTGTTCTAGTTATTGAATGAGACAGTGACCCCACTGTTGACGAAGCTGCAGGCTGAGAAACAACAGTATATGGAGTACACTAAGTTGGACAAGGATCTCAACAATCTCACACAGCTCTATGTTGCCTATATGTTTGTTACAGCTAAGGTAGGAATCTCCTGTCTTCCTCTTGTTCTTTATTTATTTTCCTAGCCAGTCTCCCTTCTTCCAAAAGCAAAAAAAAAGGCTAAATTCTAGTTCCTTGGTTGCCTGCATGCATATATATTTAAGGTGTAGACTCATTGACATTTGTAGGAATTTCTCTTTTCCACACTTGCAACTCATACTCCTTTGTAGACAACCAATCCTGAATCCTCTGAATTCAGTGATTATAATGTTTATTTGTGAACATGCACCAATAATGTGGCCTCTTGGGTTAATGGCAATTCTGACAGTGGTTGTTAATCATATTGTCTAATAATAGCATTTCCATGGATATCTTCAATAGACAACTTGCAATGAAGTGGTACACATTTTTTCACCTTTAGTCATGATTTGTACAAATTGAATTTTCATATGTTATTCTTTATTCAGTGGAACATAGCTTGATTGTTTCTCCTTTCACATAGGATGAGAGTGAGAAATTGTCCAAGGAGCATGAAAAGGAGAGTGGAAGCAGAAAGGGACATGAAGACAGGATCCGAGAAAATGAAGAGACGCTCAAGACACTGGAGAGTCTAATCCAGGAACTGCAAGCCAAGAAAGACCAGGCATGACTCTAAAAGTTGTTTATTTTGCAAGACATGGCAAAGGATCAAGTGAGAGATGAAGGATATTGCTTCCTGCAGGAGAGTGGAAAGAAACTAGAAGAGCTGGAGAAAGCACAGTCAGATAAGCAGAAGCAAGAGGCACGTGTGGAGGGAGACCTACAGGATGTCCGCTACAAGCTCAAAGCCGAAAAAAACAAACTTAAGGGCTTGGAGAAGGGTCTTCAAGATGTGAGTGAAACTCAACCCTGAAACTTTGGTTTAAATCAACCAATTCCATGAAGAAATGGAAGTGACTGCTGTCATAAGAGATCAAACACATACAATTCCTATTGTCTGAAAAACTGTGCATTCAGCAGTAGGGTAAGTGCTGCGAATGTCGGCACTAGGGACAATCTCAGCACTTTGCAATAGTCAAACTTCTGATTTCACTACCAGTCCCCTAGGCATAGGTAGATATGTATTTTCAGATGGTGGTACTATTACAAACATGTGCTAAAAACAGCAATATTTGCCGTTGTAGTTTTCTTGCAGTGAGTGCCTTCTCTTATTGCACTCTGAAAATCCAACAAAACCTTGTGATTTTGCTAAGCGTTTGCACATTATTTTCTTCTTGTCCACACCAAGTATTATTTTATTAGGTTGTTGCATTCATTTTTGAGTCCTTTGTAAATGACTGTGATACATAGGTGTGCTGAGATTGCCAACATCTGACCAAACTTCACATTTGACCCAGACCTTTGGAAAGGAAAGGCCCGAGGCACTCGAGTGTATGGTACAAGGAGGTTTATAATAAAGGTATGACCAAATCCAATGTGAACAAGGAGGCTCCATTACAATAATCACCAGGCCAGGTGAAAGGGAAAAATTTGCTTAGAGTGCTGACATTTGCAGCACTCACCCAATACCAGTTGTAGTTGGCTCTAGCCATGAAAGACTTACTTGAAAGCCTGTCTCATCTGAAGTGAATCAGCTCTTTCCTGTCTCCTTGTGGTGGAAATGCAAAATAGTGAAATATATATTTCCCTTTAATCAGGAATTTTTTTATGTATTCAGTTTTATACCAGTTTTCTTTGTTTTTCATATGGAAGGAGGGGGCTGTGTTTTGCACCACCTCATTTGTACTTTTAACGAAATTTTCTATTTTCAAGATTCAAGTTTATCCTTTGCATTCAGGTCATCATTTGAGAGGGGGGTTGGAAAGTATTAACCCTTTCAGACCTGAATTAAGGCCACTATCAGAATACTATCATTTTTTGCATTTTTGAGCTCTTTTGTGATTGTAATTGAAGTTTTCATGCTTTATATGTAGTATTCATATTTTGTATAAATTTACCATATACCATACATTATATATTGTACATTTAATTAAATAACTGAAGATTGCAAAACTAATGGGCGAAAGAAGGCCTCTGATGGAACTGAGCCATGCATAATTGCACCCATTGTAGTGTAATATGGAGTGCAAAGTCACGAGAATCTTTAGAAATTGCCATAGACACAATGTAAATGCAATGTCCATTGGAATGGATGCCAGGTCTGAAAAGGTTAAAGGTGAAAGATAAAACAAATAAAAAATGAGATAAAACACCACCTAAAGAGAACAAATTAGTAATGTGAATTAAAGGTTAGTTGAATTTTAGAGGTTCATCATAGTTTCAATGACAGCAATTGTATAAAAAAGGATGCTTAGAACCCTGCTTGGGTTTTTCACCAGGCAGAACATGAATGAGTTTTTCTACATATTCCAAGAGTTTTTTTTCTAAAAATTGTATATAATCTTATGACATGTGAACATTTTCAAAGCAATTGATAAGAAAATTTATTATAATCATAGGTAGCAATGTGATTTTCCAAAGTTCATTCTCACCTCTTCCATCTAATAGGACAAGGGAAGTCTTGCTACCAAGGAGGCCCAAAAGTCTCGCATGGAATCACTGTTTGAGGAATTGCGCTCCAATGAGAAGCGGGATGCTGAGGAATTGGAGAAGGCAAGAAAGCGCTTCCAGGCTGTCTCATCTGGTCTTTATTCTGGTGGGGATGAGGGTGATGCTGCCTCCCTTCAGCAGCAGATCATGGGTATGCATCTCTGTTTTTATATTAGGTAGTGATATCCTGGGAAACCTAGAAAATGTGAAAAACTTTCACACGTACTTTTTTTCCAAATATAAAGATCTCATCTTACCATACCTGATTGCAGCAGCACTGCAAGCTTCAGCTGTAAGTTTTTTCTCAGTATGAAGAGCCATGGATTCCTCCTAACTTATCTTAGCACAAAATTCTGTGGACATGGGGAATGTTGATTTTGCAATGAAGTTATGTCTGAATTCTGAAGAAAGAAAAGGAAATTAGTAGTTATCTACAGGTGCTATTAGCCATTGCAAAAGGTGAAAAGACAGGTTCAATTTTCCCTGAACTGAACTTTTAGAATGTGAATATAAAGAGAAACATGCTCCAAAATCAAATTTGATATGTTATGCATAATTTAAAATGGTTTTATTTGCTGAACTAGTAATTAGAGATGCAACGATATTGAATTTTGACCGATATCCGATATACCAATAATTCCAATATTGGAAAGGAACCGATACCGATATCTATATCTACATTTATATTCACACATTCAGGGTAGATTTTGAACAGAGAACTATCCGATAATGCTGCTTTATTTCCAGGAAATATAATGTATTTTCTCCAGAATAAAGCTGTATTATCGGATAGTTCTCTATTCAGAAAGCCACCCTGAGGCATTAACCTCTCCACTGTTAAGTTTTACTTGGGACCAGGTCTGATGGAGAAAGCTTGCTTGAGGTGCACCAGTGGTGCACCTCATGCTTTTGCCATTTCTCCAACAGTGAGACGAAATGTTTTCTTCATGCTGAAGCCAGGCTCTTCAATGTGGATTGTTAAAATATTACATTGGATTTCCATCAGGCATTTTCTTTTCTATGTTCTATCCTGGAACTTGTAATTAGGTGGAATAGCAATTACTTCTTTTTTTTTTTTTTCAAAGTAGTGCTCAGTTCAGAAAATGTCAAGAATGTCAAAGTTCACTCCTTCATACCTCTAATGGACACCCAGACAGACATGACTGACAAATTGTTAACACATCAGATAATTTGCCATGAAGATGAAATGCTAACATAACTGCTTTTCAGGAAAATTTCTAAGGCAATCATATTTATTATATTACAGTATTGATGTATTGACAGCCACAGAGATTGGCCTCTGGTGTTGCACCATTGACGTCATGGCTACGGTAAGGTTGGAAGCTGTTGATGCCAAGCCTGAAGGAGGGCAAAATGCAAAAAAAAACTACGTGAGTGTGTGAGTGCAGCTTGTTGCCGGCCCTCCTGTCTCACTGAAAGCCTCCCTGCCACCCTCTCCCAGAAAAAAATATCGATTAGATTATACAAGGGGTCCTCGATTTACATCCTTTCCATATAATGTCGCTAACATATACCCCATATACGTTGTGTTGTTCTGATATAACATCGTAGATCAAGGGCTTCCTGTATGTAATTTAGTCCATGGGAAAATAGGTTTAGTTTTCGTCATGTTTTCCAGGAATGCATCCACGACATAAATCAAGGACTTACTGTATTTCAGCCTGATTGTAGGAACTGGTGGAGGAAAATAGCTGTTAAGACTGTGGAATCATTGCATCTCCTTTTATGCTGTGCATTAGCGAGTGGTGTTAAGCGCTCATATCAGCAATTGGTAACCTTGATGGACTCACTGATGGATGCAGACAGACAAGTTGGAAAGGTCTAAAAGTAGTCTCTATCATTTTCAGGAGACTCATTGATAAGTATCTCAAGCCTTCCAAATAGGCCTATTTGAATTCGTATGCGATTTCATGTTACTTTCGCAATCTATAGAATATAGATCATAATGACCACTCCGGCTCTGGCACCAGTCATTGGGTATGAGTTCAAAATGCACCATCAGTCTACCGGTCAAATGTGGCCATCAGCACAGTCATGAATATAACATGAATATAAAGATGATAAACATTTTGATAATCATTGGTTCCAAATGGAACCTCTGGGCATGAAAGAGTTGAAATCAGACTATAGTCTTGTAATTTTTGTACTGAGGTTTTGGGATCCACCTAGGCCTGGGTTCTTCATGCTTACACAAGCAATGTCTATTTTCACAGAAAGTACAGAGTAGGCTATGGCTACTACCATAGCCTACTCCGTACTTTATGCAAAACTCGGCCTTCAACTCAGCCTAATTCCATTATGGCATTAGGCCAAGCTGAATAGATGACGCTTCTCATATCTCTCTTGGGTGATTGGGTAATGAGCTTATGTCCCATGACAGGGTGGCCTGGACTCTAACCTAGCCAAGTCAAGTGTACATTTCCTAGTTCCAGTGCCAGCATGCTTGGGAAGGGAGTTCACAACTAGAGATGGGAGCATGGAGTGCTCCCATCAAATTGGGATGTTGAGGAACCACGGCAGTGAAGGTCAAATCCCATGGGAATCCCAATCCAAAGGGGAAAAATGCTTACATTTTCAGCAGCCTAATACTTCTATTTTTTTAATGAAAACATGTCATTTAGGCATTTTCAACCTTCTGCAGTGTTTTCACTTGATTTGGACATTTTTTCACTTGACTTTGACACTCATGCATGAGGAACGTCCCATGAACGTGTGTTCGAGTCAAGTGAAATGTTGTCTAATGAGAAATAGGAGAGAGTATTCATCATTCGCTTTATATACTTAGCGTTTGGCATACTTCAGGTGTAATTTCAATATTGGTTATCGGCAAGTCATATATCGTTTTAGGCCAATAAATCAGAATCACCCAATATCGGCCGATACCGATAACCGATAAAATATCGTTGCATCTCTACTAGTAATGCAGTTGTAGTAAAATATAAGCAATTTGACAATTTCATTTTAGTTTGAATGCATCAATGTGAACACATTAAGTTACTCACTTGATAATCCTCTAAAACAAGAAAATGGACAAGGTTCAAGAAACCTCTTTGATGAGTAAAATTTCCTTGTTGATGTATAAGTAGGTTTTAATTGCTATCAGGTCACTAATACATGATTCCTTATGCTCCTTGAATACTGTTCTATGATGTCAGTAATTGAGAGAGGGTCATTGTAGAGCCAATTCATTAGGCCTTAGATATTGGGGAAATACTGTTGATTCCTACCTGACCTGTCATAAATTGTGATATACTGTACAGTATATCAGAAGATTGCTCATAACCTATTCAAGGAACTTTGAGGGCATAGATTGTAAATGTGAAACTCTGGACAGATGCTGAGGCAAAAATAAGCAGTGCAGAGACAGAGCACAGGATGTGTGGCTCCCGCTTGAAACATGCACAAGAAGACCTGCGAGAAAAAGAGGGACAGGCCAAGCGTCGGCAGAGTGGTGGCAATCAGGATGTGCAGGATCTGGAACGTGGGAAGAAGGAGATCCAGGCACTCCAGCACCAGCTGGGGAGACTCAGTTATAGAGAGGGACAGAGGGAAGAGCTAGAGGCACGGCGAAATGCTCTCTCACAGGATATTCGACGCCTTCAGCATCAGGTTAACTCTCTGGAATCCAGGTCAGCCCAACTTCACAATTTTTTCATAGTTTTTTCTTTAACAACCAAAAAGTCAGTCATGTAGAGAGAACATGATGTATATAAAATTATTAAAAATTTGTTTCTGGTAAGAGACAAGTCTTAAATGGTAATAGCTCTCATGTGCCTTCATGAATGCTAATGATATCTAGATGTATAAATTAATAAAATTTTTCTCATATAATAGTTGCTTCTGACTTTAATTTTGAGAGAAGTTTTATGCATAATTTTAATTATGTTACTAGTTTGGTGTTAGTCTCTTTGATTACCATATGGTTTCAGAATATATACAGATGCTGTAAAGTTCAGGAAGCTCTTAAGCAACATTTTGCTGTATTTGACAGCTTTCCCTATCTGAATTTTCGCTACAAGGACCCTGCACCCAATTTTGACCGGAGTCGTGTCAAAGGGGTCTTGGCGAAGCTCTTTCAAATTCACGATCCTCGCTTTGCAGAGGCATTACAAGTTACTGCTGGTGGAAAGGTGAGGAAAATAAATTTATCTTTGGCCTAGAAAGAGCTCTTAAGAGTTTCATTCTCTTCAGGTTTTATAATCAAATTTGATTTGTTTTGCTGCTCATCAAAGTTGTTTTTCTGAGTTCCTGTCTTAGAGTTGTTGTGCTTATCTCTGGTATTACACATATTGAATGAATTGCTGTAATTGAATTTTAGGTTTTATTTCCTTGCACAAATGATATTGAACTTATTGGGTTTAGGTTTGATGCTCTTTTATGGATTATCTTCCAGTGCATATTAGTGTCTTTAAGATAATGCTTGTGCTGTGCAAGGTTTTTGTGCCATATGATTCCTAATACTAATTGGATTAGCATCAGTGTTAAAATGCTACGTATTCATGTTGTGAAGTGATTTATCCTCTTGTATGTATTGGGCAGCTGTACAATGTGGTGACAGACACAGAGGTGACCAGCAAGCTGTTGATTGATCGTGGCCAGCTAACCAGTCGAACCACCATCATCCCTCTCAACAAAATCTCCAGCTCCCGCATCTCAGATGAAAAGATCCGGGCTGCTCAGCGCCTTGTACGTGTCCTCCTTTATCCATTTTTCATCTTTATATCTTCCCTATTATGAACCCCTAGTTAATTTGTTTTGACTGGTGAGCCACTGGCACCTTAGATTCATCATGTGTTACTTATAAAGTAGAGGTATTAGAATTGTATTTTCAGCATTTTGAGTTGAATTTGAATAGTGAGAAGGCCTGTGGGTGTGATAGTGTAAAGGAGATATGAATAACACATCTTCAAATATATCATAGCATTGGGTCACGCAAGGTGAAAGCCATTGCTGAATTTCTTATGCTCAACTCTGCAGAGTTTTGCAACATCCAACAGACCACAATTGAAATGAAAGCTCCCCACATTTGTTGCTTAACAATTTCTGGATCATCCATGAGGAATGTATGCATTTGTGAAAGGACTATATGAATGAGGAGAGAGGGAATGCTGGGGTAGTGAGGGGGGGAGGGTAATTTGTAATCCAATCACAAGTAGAAGTGACATTATAGATGAGCCTGGTTGTAGGTTGGATTGTTGGATCTTTCTAGGTGGGGAAGGAGAATGTATGGCCAGCCCTGAGCCTGATCTCATATGACAAGAGCCTTCATCCTGCCATGCAATGGGTGTTTGGCAATACATTTATTTGCACAGACATGAGCGTGGCCAAGCGTATTGCCTATGACAAAAGCATCAGGACCATGTGTGTTACGCTTGATGGGGATTCCTGCAATCCCATGGGAACTCTCACTGGAGGTCAGTGATGTAGCTTGGTGTCCCCAACGAAGTGAAAAATATGCAGGAAAAAGCTAATGATAAAAATAATATATATTTATATGATAATGTTAAATTGATTTGTAAGCTTACATTGATAAGCAGCTTAATGTAGAATAACATTTATACAGGGTGGCGCAAAATAAGCTGAACACTTTTTTTTCTCTGTAACTTTAGAACGAAGTGTAATAAATGAACTATCAAAACAGTGAATGAAAGCTTTATTCTTGGAAATTTTTTACATCATATGTGAAAAATCATATCAGTCAAATGACCAATGAGAGAGCACATGATTGCAAGCAAGAAGGGGGTTTCTTGCTTGCAATCATGTGCTCTTCTCATGGTGTTTTCCATGACATTTCTCAGAGTTTCAGGAGATATTGCGACTACCTCATGCCTGATGTTCTCTTTTAGGGCCTCTATGGTTTGAGGGTTATTGGCATACACTTTATCCTTGAGATAGCCCCAAAGAAAAAAGTCTGGGGCCGTCAAATCCAGCGAGTGCGGTGGCCATCTCACATCACCAATTTTCGATATAATGCGATTTGGAAAATGCTGCCTTAGGAGGTCCATTGTGGCTTGAGCGGTGTGAGACGTGGTGCCATCTTGTTGGAACCACATATTGTGGTGTTCTGGTAGCTGTGGCATAAAAAAATTTCCAATCATTGTCCTATTGCGCTCTCCATTGATTGTCTGAACAACACCATCATCATCCTCGAAGAAATAAGGCCCAATGATGCGTTCTACTGTTACGGCACACCAAACCGTTACCTTAGCTGGATGCAGTGGTCTCTGGTGAGTTATTCTTGGGTTCGCACTGCCCCAATATCGACAGTTTTGTTTATTAACAAAGCCACTTAACTGAAATGTGCTTCGTCGCTCATCATCAAATTTGAAATAAAATTCTCATTTTCTGCGAGGTTTATGAAGGCACGGGTGTGATGCGCTTGCTTGTCTTTAGGACAAAGGGCTTGGACTAATTGAATCTTGTACGGAAAGTGATGCAAGTCCTTACTCAAAATACGCTGCAGCGAGCGACGAGAGATCGCCAATTGAGCAGAGCGTCTTCTGGTTGATGTTTGGGGTTGATCTGCAACACTCTCCCATACACATGCAATGTTTTCTATTGATTGACCACTACGAGGTCTTCCAGTGTGTCTGGCATCCGCAACAGTCCCCCTTTCTTCAAAATTTTGATCCACAGTGTAAATTGTGTTCCTACTCGGTGCCTCGCGAACTTTATAAAATTGTCTATATGCTCGTTGCATTAGAACTGCTGACCGATTGTTTTCCAAGAACATTGTGGCTATTTTGGTCCACTGAGCAATTGTGTACCTCTCCGTAATTAAATTCTCCAAGGGTTACCTGTAAGAAAAACACAAAAAATTACAAGCCTAAAAAAAACTTTTAAAGTTATGATATTTTTAAAATGTTCAGCTTATTATGCACCACCCTGTAGTTCTCAGCATCATCATCATGTTCTTCCCAATTGCACATCACATGTATGCCAATGTATGTAATTAGGATTTGTTTCTTATGACAGGTGCCAGGTCAAAGGGCCAATCAGTCTTGGCTCAACTGTACCAATTAAAGAATTCCATCCAGGAGTTAGATGAGAAGGTGAAGGGACTTGAAGATGTTGAGCGCCAGCTGACCAGCATCATGGCAATATCAGAAAGGTCTTCCTCCCAACATTCATGTTTCTCAGCATAAAATGGACAAATTTAGAGCTTCTCATGAATCTGTATTTCGAGAACAGGTGGAATGCATTGAAGGAGCAAGTAGAACTGAAGAGCACAGAGGTTGAATTGCTGGAGGATCGTGTCAAGAGCTCCAAATCCCACAGGGATCAAGAGGAAATTGATGAGATCAAAGCACAAATTGAGGAGGAGAAGGCAAAGATGAAGAAGCTGGAGGAGGAGAAGAAAGCAGCTCAGACAAGGCTGAAAGAGGTTCGGAGCAAGATGGCAGACATAGCCTCCCTTCAAGAGAGGGAGATGAAAGCAGCGAAGGAGCACCTGAATGCTTGTCAGAAGGCTGCCACCCTCTCACATCAGAAATGGAAGGAGAAGGAGCAGGTAAGTCTTCCATTCTGTGACTGTGATCTTGTTTGATTTAGGGCATTCCTTGATGTCATTTTTACATTCACAATGCAGGATGCAGACACACTGGCACTTGAGGTTCAGGAGCTGGAGAAGGCCATCACATTGGGTGAAGAGATGATTGCCAATTGTCATGTTGCTATCCAGGCCCTCACTGAACAGGAGGAAGAAGCCAAAAAGAGACTCGATGAGGCCAAGGTACCCTCATGCATGTCCCTAGTGTATCTATCAAGTTACTGAAAGTTTTCAATAAAGCTTTTGAAAAGCTAATTTCATTTTAACATGGATGAAATTAATAAATAAAAAAGTATTTTCTTGTGATTATATTTTATAGCTAATTGTGAACTTTAAAAAACACCAAAAATGAAGTCTTGACTGTGTTGTTTTGCTGTATTTCTCTGGTCCATGTTTAGAAGTATTTAATTCAAAGGATGGTACTTTTTCTGCATAGGCAGAAGTGAAGGATTGCAAACAGGCAGTGCAGGAGCAGAAGCAACGCTTGGCTGCTGCAACTCATGAGGTCCAAGCTGCAGTGCGCAAGGCAGAGAAGCTCAAGAAGGAGAATAATGAACTGGAACTCCAACTGAAGCAACAGGAGTATCAAATCCAGAAGCTGGCCTCTGAAGCCAAGGCTGCTTCTCAGAAGGTGCTGCTGTCAGTTTTTTCTTTCAAGAACTACAAAAAACTTGTGTACTAGTGACAAAATGAAAACAATTAGCTCCAATTGAAATCTTAGTCCCTGTTTCTGTCCAATGAAAGAAACAAGGACTCCCCATATCTGACAACTTTTTTTTATTTCTCCAGGTTCAACAACTGCTATCACAGCATCAATGGATCAGAGACCAGCAGAAATTCTTTGGGAAGCCTGGAAGTGCATTCGACTTCCAAGCCAAGAATCCTATTGAGGCTGGCAAAAAGATCAATGCCCTCCAGGAGAAGAAGTCTCAGTTGGAGAAGAACATAAATGTAGATGCCGTAACCCTTATTGAGCAGACAGAAAAGGAGTACAAAGACTTGCTTACAAAAAAGGCTCAGGTGGAAAAGGATAAACAGAAGATTGAGGACTTCATGCGGGACCTTGACGAGAAAAAGACTGAGGTCCTCCGCACAGCCCACCTCAGGGTTAATCGGGATTTTGGTACCATCTTCTCCACGTTGCTCCCTGGGAGCCAGGCACGACTTGATCCACCCGAGGGACAGAATGTACTTGATGGCCTTGAAATCAAGGTCAGATATCCCTTGGATTGGTAATTTGTACAGAAACCAGAAAATTGTAAAAAGTTAAGAGAAATTGCCTCAATTTCATCACAGTTGGGGAAAAGAGAGAAGGATTCCTGTATTTAGTTGCTTGAATGAAAATTTGTGCTGTCTACATTGTATCATTATACACTGGTGGACAAAATTAAGATAACAATCACAAAAACCAAAATGATGTTTTTATTCTATGAAGTATATAAATGAAAATTTATAGAGATTCAATTTATCATTACCAATATGTGTATAAAAAAGGATAAACTTTGGACTGGTGATTAAAGAATTATGATAATAATGTAATGAAATGAAAAATTACATGTTCCAACAGACATGCTTAGAAGAGGTCAATAGCTGCTGCCTTTTTATAGGCTTCACTAATTTGCACGTTGGAAAGCACATATTTCAATTTTGATTGGATATTCGAAATGTGCATGTAAAATTATCTATGGCAACGTATTTTCACCCTCCAATTTACTATTGTAAAATAGTAAATTAGAGGGTAGGAAGGAGGACCTGTACCTTCAATTAACATGGAGATTATATTCAACTCAGGGAAACTGATTCTAATTCTTTCTGGAAATCTGAAATTCAGGTTGCATTTGGAGGATCATGGAAAGAGAGTCTAAATGAGCTCAGTGGGGGGCAGCGGAGTCTGGTGGCCCTCTCATTGATCCTAGCTATGCTCCTCTTCAAGCCAGCTCCCATCTACATCCTTGATGAGGTGGACTCTGCCCTTGACCTATCCCACACCCAAAACATCGGACGCATAATCAAGTCTCACTTTATGCACTCCCAGGTTGGCCCATATTAACTAATCCCAGACTCAGAAAAGAGCATTTGATATGCTACTTCTCCATTTTTATCCTTTGGCAAAGATAGTCTTTGGAAGGTATCATATCTCCCTTCTTTGTAAATATGCTGTATGGGAAGGGTGTTTTGCAAACTTTTAAGGAAGTCTCCCTTATTTTCCATGGGAAACTATGTTTGACCTGCCTGAGAACTTCCTTGTCATTTGTGCTATCTAGTAACATCTTATCTTGTAAATTCTCGATGGGACCTTTAATCAGAAGCCATGCCAGAAGTTATCAATTTACTTTGGTGAGACTCTTTGCTGCTGATGGCAGGTGGCTTTGGGCTTCATATTGCCACTTTCACCGTTTAAACCAGATGGCACATTAATGGTTTGATTTTGTGATGTTGTAATAATGAACAAAATTTTGAGTTGTGTCTTCAGTATTTGCGTTCTGAGGGCTGTATGGAAGTCATTCCCAAAGTTTAATAACTTATGCCAAACAAAATTTCCAATGCAGTGAATCATTGGTTCTGCCACACAAGGCTGTTGTCTTGTTTTCTTTTATTATTTTTGTATAGGAGAATGGCAACAAGTTTAGTGTGGTTTTCTGCTTGCTAGAAAAGCGAGAGTTGTCCATTTTATTGTTGGGAAGTGAACAACTCCAGATCTTTCTTGAAACTTGAGTGAGGTTTCTGTGCCAAGAGCTGTTATGAAGAGGTTAAATTCAGGGAGGTGAAACTTCTAATTGCAGCACACATAACTCCTTCACCTTTGATGTGATGGACATCTAGGACAGTCTGTAATCAAGTCACTATTGGATGATTGAAGACAAATTTGAAGCCAGCAGGCTCATAAGGTTTTGGTCACCAATAAGGTGTTGCCACATCAGCATGTAAAACAAGAAGCAGAAACCAGTAACTTTGCTACAAACATATTGCAAAATAAAATTTAAATATATAGCTTCAGGGCTACCTATAATGGAGTGGACTTTGTTTCACCTTATTCCCAACAGCCACCCATTCACTTTATTGTAGTCTTCTGGCATCCTCTTTTGTTCTCTTCTTTCCTTTTCACCCTTCAGATCCCTCATTATTTTACAGGTGGACTATGTTAAGAGACACTGAAGAAGGCATTTTTTTACCTGATCAACAATGCATGTCATCATCTGGGAAGCTTAGAGCAAGCAGCCTTAGTATTTGCATTCTCCTCATGCAGAAATGCTCTCTCTCTTTCAGTTCATCATTGTGTCACTGAAGGATGGGATGTTCAACAATGCCAATGTCCTGTTCCGCACTCAGTTTGTGGATGGGAACTCTGCAGTGATCCGGCAAGCCCTGCGATGAGGATCACTCGTGCCACTGTGATCTGATCTTCCATGCTCTTCCTATCACACATTCTCACTGTGATTTCATTCCAGTTTCTCAGTTAATCGTGGTATGATTACTTTGGTTTCCTTCCTTTGAGAGTTGCAATGTTATAGCACTGTTTCTAGCATTACTAAAAGTCAATAGGGAGGATCCACATGCAACTGGTAGTTTTTATTTCTTTGGTTTTACCCCAGCTTCATGTTTTCACCTCTTCACTTCTTTCCTTTATACTTCATGGTGGAAGATATATGGCCTTCTATTTCAATTTTTTTTTGGTTTCTTAGGTGTTCATGGTAAACATGCTCATCTGCTCCAAACTAATTGACATATTTTGCAAGTTCTTCATTTATGGGGTAATAAAACATACCAGTTAAAGTTTCTGAGGCTTGGATTATCAGAATCTGAAATTGTCATGATTCCATCAGCATTGCATCTTCACTTCTCAGTTTTTATTTTCCTTGTCCACTTTTGTTGTGGAATAAAAACCCATCATATGGAGCCACTTTCTTTAGCATGTTTGCTGGTGCATTGATTTCCTTTTCAGGAAGCAGCTTTTGGATCTGTTTGCTAGAAAGTGTGAAATTTCCCTCTCCTCTTTTGGTTTCTATTTCTACATCTTCCTGTCATGATAGTGAGACTAAGGATGCAATGGACTCAGGTCTTTCTGACCTATAACTACATTATGTGAATCCTCAATTATTATTGAATTTTCTGCCATTTTGGGCTTCATTTGACAGTTGCTGCTCTTTGCACCTTTTTTCCAGTTTGTATTCATGGAATAAATTCTTTTTTTTATTTTATTTGCTGCAATGCACATTTGTAGCAGCACAAAATAGCTAGAGGGATGATGACCTTATATCAGAGGCTGATGACCTTATATCTTGGGAAGGATGTACTGCAACTATTTTTTGTCATCATTGGTGAAATGATGAACTGAATAGTGAAAATCAATGCAATTTTTGCCAATAAAATTGCTATGGTTTAGGTTTGGATCTAACAAGAATGATTTGGTTTATAACTGGAATGAATCAGATTCTATGGACAACATTGATTTGGATTTAAATACAATTGTTTTCAATTTGCTTAAAATTAGTCAATTTTTGGTTTGAAATTCATGAACCTATTGCATATGATTCTCATTGCACAACACTGCAATCAGAATTTGGTGAAAATTTGATTGAAAATTATGTCGCATTGAGAGTACTGAAGTTTTTTTTAATTTTATTTGTAGGAGCAGCTCTGAAATTAGTAAACCTTTGTAAATAGTTTCCTAACAACGATCGGAGACTTGTCTGTCTCGCACAGTGCCTATATTAAAATCATAAAGATTCCCACGATAAAGGAAATGTGGGGGGGAAGAAAGTATTTCTTAGGAACGTTTTTTTCCGGGACACCAGCTTGTACAGACAATTCCAAATGTGTGAGAACATGAATCCGTGGGAAACGGCAAGAGCTACCTGTATGCCAGTAGAGGGAAGGAGTCAAAACAGAAAAAGTATTTATCTGAAGTAAGAAACTGGACCCCATAACTTCTCACTTTTGGAACCAAACTGTGTTGTAGACAGGTCCATGTTATTCTGATTTCGAGAAGATTATGAGAAAAGCAGTTCGTCGACATATTTTACTCAAGGCATTAAATACATTCACTGGATTTTGTTAAAGCCTTTGTGAAGAGACGAAAAAGAGGTGGGAAACCTGAATTAAACCTGAATTCTTGAACTAAATGTAAGACTATGAACATTTCCCAGGCCGGTGGGGGTTGCGTTGTTATAGACTGACGAGAGGTCCCAGAAGTTCCACTTCCTAGTCGGCTCTCTCTTGACACTTCGTTTCAATTCTAAACATGTATATTTGATAACTTCGGAAAACAGATGACGAAAACATCGTGACGCTCTTCCTCCACATTTGTAAGCCACATGGTGAAAAGTGGATAGGGGATGGAAGAAAACTGAACAGATTGACAGGGCCCATCCTACAGTACGTTTGGTGGTGTTGGGAACCCTCGGCACATTCCAGTCGTGGTTTTACTACTTTACAGTACTTGGGATCACGCTTCACATGCAGGAACGTGCGAGGACACTCAGATGGCTATCGGAGCTGTGGGAAAATGAAAAGCTCCTAGCGCCGCAGAACTTCCACGATCGTTTTTCCTATCTTTCAACCTCTGCATGTGATACACCAAGTCCAGGATGAAGTTATTAGCATTATTCGCGTGGCTTTGTCACTTGAAACCCTTAACACTTTCGCTGCCATACGACCCGCCGGCGGGTCGTACAGGTCCTTTCTACCAGATCATACGACCTGCCGACGGGTGGTTTGCATTGCTTTGCGGGATACGATCTATGGACCTCTTCCTTCCATCTTACGAATTTTATCGTCGCCTTCTGATGAGGTCAATTTTAAATCAAATTGGCGGTGTTTCATTTCTCATTTCTTTTTTACAATGTTTTCAATATAAGCATATCTCCGTATAAGGGTAACGTGGAAATTACTTCTTCCTCATTTCTGCGTATAGGGCACATTACGGGAGTCTTTATATATACAGTAGTACGTGGATATATGAAAAAGGTCCAGAACTGGTTTTCATATGAGGAAACTGTGTGCAGACGCTCTGTTTCAGAATGATCCCTTTCGGAATGCATGGATGACAAGAAAAGAATGCAACTTGAAAGTTTTCTATGGAATCCATACCTTGTAATCGATTAGTCTGAAATTTTAATGGAACGTTGGCTACCATGTTTTCCTATAGCTCTTGAAATTCTATGAATTTATGGATACCCATTCATGAGTTATGGCATATTTTGTAGAGATGGCAAAGGGCATGCGACTGCCATTGCGAGGCACGAATCCAAATTGCATGAGGATCCCTGAAAATGCATGCAGATACATGAACTTTTTATGGATGAGGAAACGTTTTTTACAGTTCTATTAATTTTTTTCCCGAGGATCATCCCAGAGGAACTGATCCATTACGCAAAAANGCCATTCATCGAAGGCACCTCATTTTTGGAATCAGGCTGAAGTCGTAAGGTTCGTGGTCCAAGGAATACAAAGAATGTGGGAGCAATGGCACTCCAAGATCGGTTGGAAATTCAACGGTACGACATAGGTACCGCTTGATTGCCGACAGTCATTACGGCTTGTCGATTGCCGCCCCATGCGTTCATCATCTCCAGTGGATTTCACCTTTCACGGAATCGCTTGTGTCAAGCACACCAGAATTAGGAGAATTACTTTGGCCCCGGGGGAACGGCCTGCAAATAATGGCTTGGCAGCGAAAGTGTTATTTATATTCCACAATGAATGAAGATGGCCATCTTTTCTGGAATTCCCAGAACTTATTACTGTCTTTACTCTAAGTGCCTCGAGGTAGGCACCGGTCGTGCCTGCGAGGTATCGCCAGCGCCAGAGATAAACCCGGTACAATAATGTGAAAGATTCAGTTCTGCTTGATTGGGCTAGAGCCCTTGGGGAAGAGTCCATCTGTTAGACTTGGTACCTGAGATTCCTCCACGCGGATCAATGGAACCTAGAAGGAATCTCTCTCGGTATATCTCGCCCAATTCCAATTTCCTGTCCAATGTTAGATGGAGGCGAAAATAGAAAAAGGGGGGAAGGAATCCCCTTGAACGAACGCCCCTCTGTCGCCTTTCACATGGCATAGAATGAAACTCTGTCTGGGGTTTCCCATCCTCTCTCTTTCCAGGGTCAACGTCTATATTGCAAGGACCAACGTGACTTTCTTCTTTCAAATCTCTCGCCGATGACAGTCTTTCTGGACCGTCTCCTATTATCTCATGATGACCTCTTTTAAAGTTTAACGATGGGAGTTGGACCCAGACACCTTCCTCATCCACCTCATAATTGCCAAGCCTCCCTGCCGGATTCCATTCAGTTCCATCCGCCCGATATGTATAAGTGTCGTTTTGGAGAGTGACCGCGAAAGGGTCGAGAGTGTTGGGGAAAGGCGGACCACCGCCGCGTGTTCACGTCCGAAAACTCGCAGCTGGAAAGTCGTTTCCTTGCTTCGGAATCCTGCCCTCTTAAGATGAGGATGGTGTGGAGTCCCACGTCATCGAAGCTCCTTTCCATCTTCCCTCTGCCATCGGGGGCAGACTCTCCGACGTCCCTGTCCAGAGGTCCAGTCGGCGTACTTCCCGGAGAGTTTTCTTTCCTCTAGCAAGGAGGAAAGAGAGGAGTTCTCTAGAAAAAGGGCGTATGTGCAAAAGATGCAATTCGAGATGACCGATAAAATCTTATCATGGCGAATCGGAAGCTGGTCAAACCTTAATTATCGGTAAAATAGTATCTTAGACCTTTTTCCAATTGAACTTGGGGTTTTAATGAATTTCTTTATCTCACATTGCCGAGATGCCGGCAGAAAGTGTTTATGCACATACGCCCTTTTTCCATATTCGCACTGCTGAAACTTTTTCCCACGAGTCTTTCACCACTCCTTTCCAGCTAAAAATAATAATTAAACAATAAATGCATCTACAGATTTCAAATAAACTCTCCCTTGAAGAAGAGCAATAAAAATGTGAATATTCTGGACACGTTTCATCCTGTAATCACTCAGCAGCGATCCATTATTAATGTTTTCATCATCTGAATCCGCAACTATTTAATGAATATCTCCAATTTCTCGCGTCCTTCCAGAGGCTTCAGTGACTCCGCCTCTTTTTTTTTCCCTTTCCTCATGCCTGGTTTCTTCCTCATGTTCGCTTTCGGTTTAAAAGGATTATTTAAAATAATTCAACCAAAATCTTTCAGCATGCAAGTGCTAATGGAATATTCATGGAAGCAGCCATATAGAAATTGCCAGACAGTTGGACTGCTATATAGTGAGAGCATCGGAAAATGTGCTTCCCCTTTGCTGAATACTTTTGTTAACTACTTGCTGACCGCCCTATTCTATGACTAATCACCTAAAACAGCGCATGGACACAGGATATGGAAAAAGGGCGTATGGGCACATGTGCCCCTTTTCCAGAGAACTTATCGATGACTGTCTTCGAGTTCCCATCGACGTGGAATGGACGAGGGACACGGAACGCGAGGGTCATTCCACCTCAAATCCGCACACTACGTATAAATCGAAAATCCAGTTGATGTCTTTTTCTCTTGAGAAAAATAAATCGAAACGCGAAAATTGAGAGAAGTATTTCATCTCGATTTACCGATTTCTCTGAGTGTTCCGATTTTTCCATCGACTGTCGTTATGACTCGGACGTGAATGTCATTATTCGACAGATTAACGAGAGCTCGAAAAATCAGTCCACTTGCAAAGAAAACACAATGGGCAAGTTTGAATATCTACGAAGAGAGAATCGCATCAGATTGTCATACTTTAAGACATACGTGCATCATCATGATGATGCAATAACTTTTGGAAGCAATATTGCTCGAGTTCTGGGATTTGTGGCTGGCAAAGAATATGCTTGTCAAGCGGATCACCTGACAGAAAATGCACCGGATTTTCAGTCAACCTTTAAACTGACATGCAACATTTCCGCACCAGTCTATATCGATGGGTAGATCAGTCCTTCACTACGTCTCATTTCTCCCTCTGAATTCGGGAAAAAGGTCCGCTTCAATCCGGTATATTACAGACCTCTTGCAGTGAAACTAATTGAGGATTTATGTATTCGAGTCGTTGATCGGGATGAGAGGACGATACTTTTCTCACCTAATTCGTTTTCTCGTATCGCGCTGCACTTGGGAATAGTCGCTTTCTAATGTTCATGACCTGAAAAGATCATCCCCGAAATTCACATTTTTCCGGGAATAAATGAGGGAGTGGTATTCGGATTGTCTCTCATTTCCTCTCTATCCATGTCAGTGTCAACACCTTACCCCTAATCACGTGCGTTCTCACCGAGGAATGAATAACGTTCCTTTCATCCCCCACGCGCCTAGGGGTCCAGAACTGTTCTCAGGAGCCGCAACTGTGAGCAGGTCGCATTTCCCACAGTCGGTGATGGTGTGGGCTGGGATGTGTGCCACGGGCAAGACTCCCCTGGTTTTCTTGAAAAAAGGGGTGAAGATTAATGCAGCCGTTTCTCAAGACCGAATCCTGAGAGCAGCTCTGGACCCCTGGCCACGTGACCATTTCGGCGAAAATGAATGGACGCTGCAACAAGACTTGGCGCCCGCGCATGGAGCGAAGACGATGATGGAGCTCTGGAAAGAGCTGTTTCCGAATCCGTGGTGGAAGGACGTCTGGTGCTCAAACTCATCAGATCTCAAGCCTATGGATTACGTCGTGTGGTCCATTTTGGAGAAAAAGGCCTGCTCGACACCACACAACAGTGTGGATTCGCTGAAGAAGGGTTTTCTTAAGACTTGGGACGACATTAAGGTCGAACAGCTGACGGCCATCGTGGACAGCTTTCCAAAGCGTTTATCACCTGTGATCCGATCTAAAGATCAAGGATTCTCGGGAAATGGAGAAGGAACTCGACGGAAATGAGAGAAGAAGAGGATGTCATCGGAGCTGAGACTGCGCGGAAAATGTGGAGAACCAGTTACGACCCTAAACCAATTTCTTGCCGCGAGTTTTGGTGCCATGTCACTTCGTTTTGAGCTAAGTTTGGTCAAAATCGGAAATTATCACATGAGTAGTGTTCCTTGTGAGAAATGAGTATGGGGTGACAACCCCCTGACCCACAAGGGTCCTCCGAAAGAACGACTGCACCATTCCAAAATTTGAATGAGTCAAAATATCAGCCGTACGAGAGATAGCACCCTCGAATTCCGGATGTGCGAGGGCGAGGATTGGACATCCGATTATTCTAGGCACGAGAGACATCTAAATGCGAAAAAAGTGACCCTTGTATAGCGGACACCCATAAGCCAAGGAAATTGTCCCCAGTTTAGTGGACACCTGATGCTTCTAAGGACGAGAGACATTCGAAAGCGAAGAGTGTTAGGTACACTTCTCTTTGTCTTTGAGTGCCTCCTGTTCTTTCCCCCGAGAAAGCGTAGACGATGTATCGGGACCGCCTCTCTCTCCGGCTCCGTTGAGCATAGGAGCAGACTTGGTCGATCGAGCGATGGCAAGTGACCGTGCGTAAATCGTTGCTGGAGTCTCGTTCCCATCCGGCGGCAGCTTTTTGCCCAATGCTCATAGCACTCACTGGTTGCCCGGGAACGAGTCGAAGCCTGAACGTGGCGAGCTTCTTTCCCCTCTAAAAAAGCTATTTTCAGGTGAGAAATGTCTCTCCCGCCGGGGGAGGCATCGCTCTGGGAGCGAGTGCTTAAATGCTCGACAAGCATAGTTGAGTTTAACTACTCGCGGGAGATGGGAGATTCCCGTTCGGAGACGGATGGTGTAGGTCCACACAGCGGAGTCGATATTGGGAGAGTTATGACCGTGGGACGACAGCCTGGCGGGAGCGTTCCCGCCGGGACGTGCTCCCACAAAAACGGTCAATGTAGTATTATATTCCTAGAAGATTTGCAAGCGATGAGTTCTACGTTTGAGATGGAGCCTGCTCCGTCACAGTGCGGCACTGATACCGGAAAACCGGGAATTTGCCCAAACCGTTTTCTTGAATATTCCTGCGTAGTATGCAGATGATGGCGTGCATGTCCCTCGAGGTCCTCGTGTGGACTGTTAGGAGCTACGTCCGAATACACAGTGGGCTCAAGTTAACTGAAAATTATGGTGGCCTTGAAAGGGAAACTTTCACCCCGACAAATGCACGAGGGGAGGACGGGGTTGGATAATGAGTCCCTATTCCGACTGGTTTATGGTTCCATGGAAGAGAACAAAGCGAGGAGGACAAAATTAGAACGGCTGCAAAAACAACAAGATGACGTAGTTAATATCAAAGAGGGTGGCTAGACTGAACCGCCCCATCCTATGACTAGTCACCTGAAAATGGATATGGAAAAAGGGCGTATGGGCACATGTGCCCCTTTTCCAGAGAACTTATCGATGACTGTCTTCGAGTTCCCATCGACGTGGAATGGACGAGGGACACGGAACGCGAGGATCATTCCACCTCAAATCCGCACACTACGAAACGTGGCCTTCTCCGATTTTGATGGCATTTGGACCGGCACTTTGTACCATTGAGAATGCGGAAAATTCTAAATGCTTTCTCCTCGGTCGCTTAGATCTAAAGATGATGGATGGATTCCATGAAACTAATGCCAGCATTAGACTAAAGCCGTATTAGCTAAAGGAGCTTTAAAGCGAGGCATTGCACAGAGATATTTATTAAAGTTACATCAGCCAGCTGACATTAGCGCCTCCGATGACGTAAATGAGGGACCCGCAAGAATTTCGTCCGCTTCGGCAACGCTCGAAATTGAATTTTTTTTTCGAACCGATTCCCGCAAATGCACAAGGGTGTGTCAAAAAGTAACAGGGCATCTGCGATCGTAACATAGGATATACAGGTGAGCCAAAAAAAAAACAAAGCTATGATTTTTCAGTCGTCAATCTCTTTGTAGGTTGCCGATTTTGATTAAAATAGGTAAAATGAACACTTACTTTTTTGATGATGAAAAGTAATATTGGAATTTTTAGTTGAAACTTGGCACACGAACCAGAATTGAGTCAACCTATGTGTATACCAAATGTCATGAAAACCGGCCGCATACAATCAGATTCACAACTTACCAAAAACAATAGCTTTGTTTTTTTTTTTTTTTTTTTTTTGGCCCACCCTATACAAATAGCAACGCACATAGTACTGCTTGTTAGAATAGGAGTCCCATGAAAACGGTGGTCTTCGGCTTTGCTGCCGACTCGTGTGCCGCCGACGGTTACGAAAAATGGCGACTATGGGTCTCGATTGCACCAAGGAATGGTCTCGTTTTGTGATCTATTTTTCGGCCGAAGATAGCTCGAATGGTAATTCAATTTTTCCCCGACTCGGGACAGTTTACGAAAACCATCGAAAGACGAGCCGACCCGTGGAAGACTTCCACGGACTCTTTGCCGAGAGTTCCCGAGTCCGTTCGGCGGCCCTAAAACCCAGTGGCTCTCTCGACGCTCTGGGCAGCAGCTGCTCCATCCCTTCATCGACCGGAACCCCTTTCTCGGATTTACCGACACTTTTGCCTATCGATCACAAGGCTGTCTGCATCGTCCGAAAAGTCCATCGCCGTCACTCTTCGTGCAAACCCATGAGTGAAAAATACAAATATGGAAACGACGCCACCAGCGGCGTCCTGGTGATCCAAGGACAACATCGCTCTATCGTTAGAACGATACAACAAGGTTGTTGTTGTCGTTGGACAACATTGTTCCATCCCCCTGTCCTATCTCACCCAGATGGAATCCCGCCGCTTTCACCCGAGGGAGTTATTCTCATCGTGAGAGTGCCGATCGATACGAAAACGGGATTCCGATCGATAAAGGGACCGAGATCTCATCCCGGCAAGCAAGTCGTCCTTACAGCTGAGTAGCATAAAAAAATCCGGCGGGAGGCGCTGGCCAGACGATTCTGGTCGTTTCAGTTCTTCCCGAAAAGATATCATCCATCCATCGTGCCAACGTGTTTGGACACGTTATCTCCCGATGACTGATCGATCGTGCTGGCCCCCTTTTTCCGTCGAGCTGTTTTTAGAAGATTCGAGTATCTTGGTGTCACTTTCATTCAGTCGAGAAGATGGAAGCTGATAGCACTGACGCTGCGCTCGTCAAGCCCAACTATAATTTCGCCCTCGCGGTCTTCACCGAGAAGGAACCCAGGAAGACTTTCAAAGTTTTTCCTGCAACAGCTGGTTACGCGAATGCGTCGGAGCCCTTCAGGTGGGGATTCCATCTGGACGTCGATCCCAAGGCCGCATCGACGGTACAGGACAACTTTTAAGAATTATTAAAGCTCATCGTTTGCTGTGCATTTTGCCTTGGGAAATGCAGTTTGAAGACCTTCTTCATCACCAGCGAATCGAGTGAAAGCATTCGTCCGCGACATCGTCATTTACGAGGCTACGAGGCATATGCCACTCCGCCAAGTGTCTACCGATGTCATAAGGAAATGAATTGGCTGACGGGCAAATGTCTTTCGAACGTGGAATTTTCTCCTCGTGCTCTGAGCAAGGGTTATCCATCTGACGGTGAAGATTTCAACCAAAACCCGAAGAAGATTCTGTGCCGTGCCAGACGACTCTGGTCGTTTCAGTTCTTCCCGAAAAGATACATCGTATCAACTGGCGAAACGGCAAGATACCCCATCTTGCCATTTCACCAGTTGATACGATGTATCTATATTATACCGGAATCCGCGATGAGACGGCTTGCATTTTTTTGTCGTCTGATCCTTCACAACCGGGAATACGGAGACAATCCGTACGAGGAACACCGTAGATTTTTCCCCAACTGTCCATTGATTAGAGGACGTAACATCGTGGATATCCCATAGGAGAACTCTCGCAATCCTGACGACATTAACCCGGAAAAGGAAGGAAAGGAGATGATCGACGCTCGAAACAGACGATCTCCAACGAGTTCCTTCAAATCGGGTAAGTTCGTGTCTCCCTTTTTTTTTTCATCAGGTAACGAATGAACTCTGTACTGAATCATTTCTTCGCCTACAGACGCTTCTTCTGAGCTGATCGAGCAAGGAGGGGGGAAATGAAACCAGTGTCTTCGATCGTCCGACCCGCTGCAATCATATACCAACTCGGATCCATTTTTTTTGTTAATCTGTATATACGACACACTTTATTTATGCTTAATTCTGTTAATAAAGCATCTGCATTGCAAATACATTTCGTTTCATTGAAACAGAAAAGGAAGGAAACGAATCGCCAAAAGATTGGTTATCGAGGTGTCCTATATTTAGCACAGGCGACTCGAGAAGAGATTCATATCACATGCGTGTATGAAGGGCAGCTGAGGGTTTTTTTCCAGATATGCAAGAACGTACTTTTAAACTCTCTGCACCTTCCCTTCGAGCAGATCCAGCTATTGCAATCGCATGAGAGTCATTCGTATTCTTGCTCATTCAAGTGCGACGGGGAGGAGCAAGAAATCGATATTGAAAAAAGATGGTGTCGAATTCCTTTTCTTCATATTACCTCTAGTTGTCGAGTATTTAGCATCTCTCCTGTAGGACATGAAAAAATTCGTATTGCTCCCCGAAATCATCTACAGACAAACCGTAGCCGATGATAACGTGAAAGAAGCACACCTAGAGGATATGAACCGAAAGAAATCGCTGCATAGAGATGAACTCCCATGCTACGGAGTTCCCAACCGTTATCGCAAGCGGGCCCAGGACCCGTCATTGTATCTGACGCAAATCTCACCAGATGAGTTGAAGTGGAGAGAGGACGGATGTGTTACGATGCGCAACAATAACCTCCAAAATTCGAATATTTTTTATTGTATATCCTTTTTGGTAAATCCCTTAAGTAAAAACCCTCCTCCACATATTGAACCATATCTAAAGTTTTTGCTTGATGAAAATTGCCCCAAAATACTCATTCACAACGCGCAGGCAAAAGAGTTCATGAACGCTATGAGTGCAACCAAGAAAAAAGAGAACGGGCCAGAAATAGCCACATCTACGATGGTGAAACATGAGGAACCAAGAGTAATTTGGCATACATTTTGAGACAGTTCATAGGAGCATGGTTACAACGAGCAAGCCGAGCAGAGGTGATTTAAAAAAGACGACTGCATCCACTTGTCGTCACGGTTCCGTTCTGTCTGTGCCAACTGACGAGTCGGCGGACACATTCAATTGTGAGGATGAAGGGAATATCTTTTAGCTCCTGTGTTTTTGCCGTGCGCGGAAAGAGACTAGCACGAAAAATTTCTCTCTTGCGTCTGACTGGGGACTCGCCTCCCCTGACCTTCATCATCGAGATGCCATATCCTTGGCATAGCTTGACGGCCAGGGAGCAAAGCCTGGTGCCCGTGCAAGAGCAGAGCCTCGCCGGCCTTCCGTACGAGAGCCATATAAAGGAGCTGCCCTGTCGTTATCTCAAACCGATGTTGTCATTCATCATGAACGATATCGCAGATGGCGTATTTACTTGGGGAAACGAGGATGCTCTACTTTTTCGACATTTGATCGGACGTGAAGCTTGCGACGTTCGCTCGTTCCTCTCACCAGCAGAAATTGCACAAATAGAAACCATCTGGACTGAACCGTGCAAGATGCACCTTCGGATTGGATATTCCCAGAATTAATGTTCTCTGCGTCGGGCGAGGGTGATTCAGGAAGTGCTCCGCAATGCGCCCAACCTTCTCTCGAGAATCGAATCACAGGAAATGGATCGGGAGACGAGTTTCAGCAAGATGAATGTTGTCGACGAGGTGGCAATGTTATTTAGAACAAGAGTGGAGCACGTTTATCACGTCGACGTCGGAGGTCCAGGAAGTGCCCGCTGCCTTGCAGACCTGAATCCTGTCTTTGCATATTTTTGCAACAATAAATGCATATACGAGTATATATGTGTTGTCCCATGACCCTTACGTTTCATTTCTCGCTGTGAGAGGCATGGATCTACAAAGTACAGAGACGCATCTCTACCTTCTATCCGAGCGAGACAATCCTGGAGAACTAAAGTGCAAGCTATCTCCTCCGATCGTCCTTCACGCGTCTCTGCCTTCAGAGATCGGAATTACGGAAGTCGAAACGAGTGATAAATTTATCTCTACCTTTTATCCGAGCGAGACAATCCTGGAGAACTAAAGTGCAAGCTATCTCCTCCGATCGTCCTTCACGCGTCTCTGCCTTCAGAGATCGGAATTACGGAAGTCGAAACGAGTGATAAATTCCTCGTCCTCTCCTCCCGCTATGGCGAAAACAAGCTGAGAATCTCTTCGAGATCGAGGGGACAACATACCGATTTTTCCATCGACTGTCATTATGACTCGGACGTGAATGTCATTATTAACGAGAGCTTGAAAAATCAGTCCACTTACAAAGAAAACGCAATGGGCAAGTTTGAATATCTACGAAGAGTGAATCGCATCAGATTGTCATACTTGTCAAACTTTGCAAAACTTGTCATCTTAGCTTGCTCTCTGCAACATCGAAAGGATTTACTCTGATTTTGAATCCATCCCACAGGAATGAATAGATCAGATCGCCTTCCTCACTTAAGAGAATGATAAACATTTGTCTTCTACTCAAAACTACTACGAACAGAGTTAACATTGGAGCACCCACTTTCCTATATAGCTAGAATTTCATCTTCTCTGAAGATAATTGCCTTGTCCCCTCAGTTATTGGAACCTACTATCTGTGTAGAATATGGGGTGTCATAGTGTCTGATGAAGAGGTAGCCACTGCCACTGTTCCCATTTCTTGCCTGACAGATGAAAATGTTGGCCAAGGGCAAACAATTGGACAAGGCTGATACAGCAATCCTTGAAGTCTGGTCCTTGGCCACAGTTTCCCTGCAGAGTGCTTCAAATCTCAGGTGAGTATACCTATTTATAACAAAAATAGGGATGTCTTGCATATTTCCAGCAATAATATAGAATTTTTTCACTGCTACCTTCATTGATGCAGGTGTTTATGAAATGCAAGAAAGGTGTTTTTAAAAAAAGCTGAGAATAATTACGATTTAGACTGGCCCTCCAAATTGGAGTTGGATAATGGAGAGATCCAAGAATCCACTCAAACCCCAAAGTAAACAGTCTTATTGAATAATGAAGATGATGATGAGTCTTTGCATAGTTTTGAAGTATCATTGTTGCCTTGGAGGAAGCAGTCATTTGAGTTCCATCCTCTGCTTCCATCTTCTGCTACTCATCAGCTACCTTCTCCACCTCTTCATCCATTTCATGCAACCATGCAACTATGCTCAACATTCATTTTGCCAGCCACACATCAGTTCTGACCAACATCAGTCATCTTGCCATTTTACATCTGTGCTTCACCAACAAGATTTCAACCTCTGTGATATATTTTGTTTGAATTTGAAATTTTATACAGGACTTTTTTCTTTGCAGTTACTTTGACCTGTTTGCATCACCATCAATGATATATGGAGGTAGTTAGCAGAACTGCTAATTTCACTTAAAAAAAATAGTGTATGTTAATCTTAAAAAAAAGAGAATGCCTGATATGTGGGAGAGAGCCTGAATGAATAAAAAATGGAATCCTCTTCAGAAAGTCATATCTACTTATTGTTGCAGCATGCACCTAGAGTTGGTCAGCATCTGTGGTGTCATGATACAGATACTTTCTGATTATGGTGCTCTTTTTTTTTGTCAAGTTTTGATAGGAACTTCAGAGCACATTAATTTAGTTCAGTCTTGAATGCACAGCAACTGGAGTGAGACTCGTTGGCTCCAGATTTTGGTTGTGGCTCCATCGATGAATCCTAAACATTTTTCGCCACATGTCATGCAGGTTGCCATGGAACAGTTGGAGAAATTTAATTCTCAAACTTGAGTTCTCATATGACAGATGCTGCAGATATCAGATTGACAATCACACATCAAGATTTTGAAACACTAGGTCTTTTGACACCCTCACACCCTCTGACTTACCTACAGATGAAACCAATATAATCACAATGAATAAGGTGGTTATGGGAAAGGTATCATGAAGAATCATATCACTGAGCTCGGATCACATGGCTTGATTTATGTGGTGATAGGATATGGAATGATGGTATCCACCAGAAATCTTGGGTCTGAGTTGAGGGTTTTCTAGTTCAATGCAGTGGACATGTCTGTAGCATGGTTCCTGAAAGACTCCCTAAGAGGAGCATTTCAGTCCAATATAACCATCAGAAGAACACTCTGCAGACCTTGTAATAGGTGGAATGACTTTGTTACAAATTGTCTTGACAGTAGCGGCCCAACACCCCACTTGCTAAGCTTGCACTAATTATAAAGGATCAGGAGCACGAAAAGATTCTCTTCTGCTTGCTTGAACCACAACTTCAACAAGTGGCAATGGTGGGATAACTAAATGGAGTGAGTGATTGAATGAATGAAAATATATTTCAATTATGCTCATGCCATTTACAAATTGGTATGATAATTGTAGGCATAATTCATATTCATTTGGGTCTTCCATAAAATATGACCTTAAACTGCAGAATGAAAACTGCAAGATAAAGAGATTAGGTCAATTCTGATTAGTAATAAGGAATTCAGATGCAAATTTAAGTTTAATTGTATAGTTACTTGCTGGCTTTTACAGCTAAAAGAAATTAAGTGGATGTCAAAGAATTTATGAATTCAAAAAGATCTGCATATTCTGTTTATGCTATATGATATTCATTAATGTGTGAATATTTCTACATATACATGAGTATACAGTCAGACACATGTCTTCCAACCTCTCTCAAGGCCAGTGACTTAGTTTATTGAACCATTCTTTAATATCTGTTGTAGATCCTGAGCTCCAGATATACTGGAGTTGCAGCACATGCTGCTAAATCTAAATTTGCTGAAGTCATTTCGACAGAGTTCAGAACATAGGGGATTGAAGGTCAAATTAATATTTAAAAAAGCACCTCATAATAAGGCTAGATCAGTTGGAGTTATTGGTGAATTTGGGGGCGAGCTCAGCTTGAACGACAGAGGACCAGGGTTCGAAACCATAGCCAGAGGGGATAGGCAAGGGGAAAAGATAGGGGGCAAGCTGAGCACTGGGACAGGGAGAGGTGAGTGAGGGGGAGAGGGAGGGGGAGAAGAGGGTAGGCAGGTAGGTAGGTAGGTAGGTAGGTAGGTAGGCAGGTAGGCAGGTAGGCAGGTAGGTAGGTAGGTAGGTAGGTAGGTGGGTGGGGGGGTCAGGGTCAGAGATGGGTCCACTTGGAGCCA
>CAJPEV010003007.1:0-35932 GCA_905338385.1 Darwinula stevensoni | reverse complement strand
TTTATTTTCATATATTTTATTAGTTTTTTCAAATATCAAGCCAATAGATTAATTATGGAGCTCCCAACTGGTCTTTCATTTTAACCCACGGTGCTAGGCAAAGTGCCATCCTGGCCCTAGCACTACACAAGGAGGACGACAATGGAAACGTCGCCAAATAACACTTCATGAGCCTATCAACTAAGTTTGGAGAATACCTCTCATTTAATGCGATGGTTTCCAAATTGTCAAGTTTTGATAACTCCTCCTGGATTTCTTTCCGAACCTCTGAAAAAATTGTATTTCCCCATGTGATAAATTCATTGTCCTCAGCAGTTGGCAATGCTTCCTCCTCTGTTAGTTTTGCTGTTTCTCCCAACAAAGTCACCTGGTCGTCTACAGGGGATGGATCGTCGAAATCAACATCGGTTTCATGTCGACTAATCGCACGCTCGTCTACTACTGTCGAAAATCGCATCCAAATATTATTTTCCCGAATTGCGATGAATGAATATTTTTTCCCAATGCAAACCTATTTGTGCCACAACCGCTGCATCATGGTTGCGTAACATACTGATCGCTTCATGTCTGATGGGATTTTGAACGAGATTGGTAGGGTTCCTAGTGGAGAAATTTTGATCATTTTTAAACACATTTTTTCCCGATTTCCGTGAAATGAATATTTTTCACCTATACAAACCTATTTGTGCCGCAACAACCGTATCATGGTTGCATAACTGATTGATCGGTTTATGTCTGGCGTTATTTTTAATGCAATTGGTAAGGTTTTTAATTTGGAATATTTTTTAAATTTTGCTTATTTGTGAAATGCATCTACCGCCAATTTTTTGTGTTTGCTATTTCCTTTTTTTGGCATGGTAAGAAACCCTGAAAATTGTATTTTTTAAGCTGATTGCTTCACCTGAAATCATTGAATGCAAGATAGCTTCAATGCAAGATAGAATTTGCAAGATAGCTTCAGCCTAGCGACGATTAGGACATTCCGCTTCACATTCACATACAAAACCCTAGCACACTTCTGGATCTATGGTTCACCTCCCCTTAATTCAGAGATTCGGGGAGGGCCCTCTGCTAATTATGTGCAGTGCCACACATCTGTCTAGCAGCCAGCTGTAGCAGTTTTGTACTGGAAGCGTTCCTCATGTTTCTCCCAAACAAAACAGATTCCCGGAAATCCTCCGCACTCACGCCCCCTCCATTCCCATCCCCATGGAACATGGGTACAAAAAATTGAGCTTTAGCAAGGGGTGCCAAGATCAAGTCTCCCGTCCTCGCTTTCTCTACGGGTGGCATCCTTCCCTTCTCTTTTCCCTGCTACCGTGAATGCTGACCTCTCCCGCCACTGGTTGTCGGGTCGTGCCTCTTGAGTGCACGATCACGTCGGGGTCACCAAAATGTAGGCGGCTCCGACGTGAATTAACATTAATAACTCACGAACGGACCACCAGCGTGTCCGAGGTTAAAATGACTCCGTGACTCCTCGTACGTAATACAATGTGTTTATTGAGGTAACCAGCATTGCCGTATTTTTACATTTTCTTTTTTGTTGAGGTATGCACGAATGCTGACAAACCGACTGAGCTCTTTAGCATCCATGCAGCGTGGGTTAGAAAGCTGGATATACTGTTAGCAGCAAATGAACAACAATTACACTTTCCGGCCTACTGCTTACAAATTTGATTTTAAAAATTGTTTTCCAATGCATCTAGGATGTGAGTAAAACCTGCCAGTTCTTTTCGCCGAAAAAGAAAGCATCATGCATTAGAGGGTTAACAAACATTGCAAAATAATTATTGCAATTTTGATGACCATTTTGATGAACATTGATGACCTATAACTCAATTATTGCACTGTCTGACAGATTTATGCCCATTGACAACTTTGATCTACTCATCAAGATTTATCGATACCTGTTTTGGTTTGTAACGCGGGGGGTAACGGTCCCATACACAGCTGGCAACCTCCTTTTTATATTCCGATGATTAATAAATTGATAACGGATCATGAATTAGAAATGTGTGATTGGGATGCCCTGAATATTCAAGTTTGTTTAGCCATTCTTTAACGAAGCTTTGATTTTAAATTGGTAGATGTATTTACTGGAAAGTCGTTCATTTTAATTAGAAATAAGTGGTGTAACCGTTGCTGGAAAAAGTTTCAACAGCGCGAATATGGAGAAAAGGTGTATAAACGCTTAAAGAGAAATATAGAGAGTCATATACGCTTTCTGCATGCATCCCTGCAATGTGAGAAAAAGAAATTAGTTAAAATTCCAAGTTCAATACGTAAAATGTATAAGGAAACTGAGAAACTGTTTAACTGAAACTATTTAACTGAAAACTGAGTTTTGAACGGCTGCATATTATCCTATGTCCTAGGTATAGTAAGTTTTTGCCGTTAATCTCGAATTGCATATTTTGCGCATGCGCCTCTTTCTCAGAGAACTTCTCAATTAAGGCGTGACAAAGAAAAATAGAGAATGAATACTACTACTTTTTCTGAAATTTTTAATTAATTCCAATGATGAATGACAAATATTTTTCACGAAATTTGTTTTTCAAGACTATGTAAAATATGGCAGTAGCGCGGGGATTATTTATTTAACCTGAAAAGATGAAGCCCATTCCCGAGTGACCCCGATGACATAGAGATTTTGCAATATAGGGTGAGCCTGAAGGGATGGCACTCTTTTCATAAAGCTATTACATTGGAACTGGTACATAATGTGCACCAAAGAATGTGCATTAGGGAATCACTTCCTCACTTTCTCTTTGACATGGACATGTCAATGAGAAAGTGAGGAAGTGATTGAAGTCCCCACATCATTTTAGGGTTACCTGACTAATGCCAACACATTACACTTCCCCTCCAAGTGAACATGCGTGCTGCTGCAACTGAAATTCAATTTACTCGATTGATGTTCAATGTAGACAGCAAAACACTTCCACGGGTGCAGGGGGAATGATCTGAGCTCTCCCAGCGTTTATCAGACGATTGTATTTTTGAAAATTTGGTGAGCGAGCTAGTTGGACAACAGCATAGGTGTAAAGGCCGGTGGCTTGTAGAAGGAATAGTTGGATGGCATGAGAGGACGAAGGAATACCAGGGAAGAGCCAGGAATCGAACTCGGACCTCCTGATTCCCGTATCCCGGTCAGGTGTGCTACCACTACATCACCGAACCCAGGACATTCAATCGCATCCACCTCTCCCCCCCCCCCCCCTACATAGGGTCTGCGATGCCAGAGTGAGCAGCAATCACGCCATTCTGTGTCTNGGTAGCACACCTGACCGGGATACGGGAATCAGGAGGTCCGAGTTCGATTCCTGGCTCTTCCCTGGTATTCCTTCGTCCTCTCATGCCATCCAACTATTCCTTCTACAAGCCACCGGCCTTTACACCTATGCTGTTGTCCAAGAACGCAAATGTGTTAAATGTTTAGGCGATCACGGGTGCGCTTCGTGGCAGCGTTCTTTTCATGCAAAGGATTTCACTGGACACGTCATCCACGTCAGCATGCCGTTCGATCTTTGTCGCCGTCATTTCTCTACCTAGCTTATCTGCGATATAACTATAAACAAGATGCAGGGACAGTCACTAGATCAAGTCGGATTACTGCTTCCGGAACCAGTATTCCCGCATGGTCAAATATACGCTTTAAATAGTTCGCTGTGAGGATTCGCTAAAGATTCAGGTTATTGATGAACCGAAGCAAAGCAGCAGTGATGCTAGCACCCTCACCGAAAATGGTGTCTATGAAGAAGTATTTCTTTGATTGTCAAGTTCATTCTTAGGGACCAACCATTTCATTTCCGTTTCATTGACGCATGGGTCGCGTTTCTTGATATTTCATTGTTCCTACCATATTTGTTTACACAAGTTGAACTAATTTTTTGTCATTTTTGCGCATACTGGGAGATCATCATGAACCGTAGATCGAATTTTGGCAGCGGGAATCTAAGACTGTTCTTATTAGATGAGCCGCGACAATAAGTATAGGTCCTTTGGTAGAAGGCCTACAATTGCGGCCACATGCCGCTAGTACGTATCTGATACGCTTGTTAACGTATTTTTGGACGACTTGGATGAGTCGCGTCAATGTGGAATTCTAATAAATATTTTCCAGGCACCTATTCCACCATGCCACGAACGCATTGCATTCAACTGCGATGAAGACGTTCGGCAAGTCTGAGATTTTTTGTACATCAGTTGATCTGGATCAACTGATGTACAAATCTACATGAAAAATCTGATCTACATGAAAGGTATGGAAAAAGATTGGCCAGAATGGATATTTTTACAGTATTCAAAAGATTCTATCGCGTCATCTGATGCCGGACAAGAACGAAGAGTATCTCATCCAGGCTCATATCCACGCATTTTCCGCCCTTGTTCACATATGTTTCCGCCTCCATTCTCTTATCGTGTCGTTGTTCTGAATTGCAGGACACTATCGCGTTTATGGCAGGGAAATGATCTGTCAATACATATAAGCTACCTTTATTGCCCATTCTGACACATTCTTCTAGTTTCATGCTGCATCCCATAAAAAATGTTTAGAGCCTCGAATCAGAAGATAAGAGCCTTGACCTTTCATCTCATTCCACTCATCCGCCTCCCTCCTCTCTTACCACCTCCCTCCCTTGCCTCATTATTTTTCGCTTTGCAACATCCTTCAAAGAATTGGCCTGGATCGCAATCACGCTAGGATGAGTGTCGCGAATGTCGGCAGTCTAAGGAAATGCTGCACTTTCACTTTGCATGCTGGTTTTCGTAATGGAGCTTCCTCGTTCATAATGGGTCCGGTGATACCTTTATTATAAACCTTCTTATACCGCAAACTTCGAATGCCCCACTCCTTTCATTTCCGAGGGCCTGGGTCAAAGGTGAAGTTGGGTCAGATGTTGGCAATCTCAGCACACTTGCTACACTAGTATAGATGGCACCACCCAGTCGGGAATCTCGGCACACTTACGTATCACTGTCGTTTACGACAGATCCAAATATGAATGCAACAACCTGATAAACAATACCTAATGTGGAAGAGAGGAACGGAATGTGCAAAAGCCTAGCAAAACCCCAAGATTTCGCACAATTTTCGGAGTGCGCTTAGAGAGAGTGGCCACTGCGAGAGAACTACAACAGCAAATAGACTGTTCCAAACACATTTTAGAACACTAGTCCTACCATCTGAGGTTACTTATCTACCTGTGCAAAGGGCACAAGAGGTGGAAGGAGAATTTTGCAGATTGCAAAATGCAGAGATTACCCCCAGTGCCTACATTTGCAGCACATGCCATAATTGGCTATAATTTGATAACACCAATGATTGATTCCGGTTCGTTTTCAGGGGCATGAAGATGTGCATGTTTCTTATCTCTCCCTTTCCAGGGAGAGGAGAGAAGTATGCTACAAGTGGAACAGGAATTTACTGTGATTTCAGTAGGCAGTGGCTGATGAAAAGTTTCACTTTCGGCCATTTTCATGGAGTATTTTTTCTTTGTTGGCAAGTTTTTATTTCGAGTTACTTGGCCTTTCTCAGAATTTCCTTCAAATTCTCTTTCATGCGAGACCATGTTCAAAACGCTATATTTGCAACTTTTCCAGAAATGAATATTCGAATGAACCTAATTTTGCAAAATGAGCCATGCTCCAAAAAGTAACATATTTCTACCGCCTATTCTCAGTGCCATGAAAATTCGAAAAAGAGGCGCAACGACATATATTACAAAATCGTATTACAAAAAGAAGCCAAATTCAACTTTTTGTGCAAGCGTATTTTTTCTTCATTAAATTTACCAAAAACTGAAGAAAACGGGAGAAAATGTTCTTTTCCTGGTTTTTCTTGTTGGAGATAGTTAACCAATGTGATGAAGAATTTCATTTTGAACTCAGTGGAAAGAAAATATTTAGTAATTGAGAGAAAACCATAAGCCTGTCTTCTGACATGGATAGAACTGTCATGTAAGTCGGTACCAGGTTGAAAAAGAGACATTTGTGCCCCGAAGAACGAATTGAGATATAATGACCTGTGTACATGTTCCAATCCCAAGCAGGACATACAGGGTCGTGCAAAAGTTCCCGTACACTTTGAAAAATATATTTTTTTTCACTAATCAACGGATTTTTGGCGATTCCGATGTATTTTTTTACTTTACGCACTTTTTTGTTACGAAATGTTTTCATTATAGTAAGTTTGTCTTTATTTGAAAATTTTCTCTGGGGCTATGACACTCAAAGAGAATCGAAGCGCAATCATCGCGCTTCGCAAGCAAGGGATGAAGTCTGGAGCAATCGCCAGATCTGAACCCGATGGATTATTCGGTCTTGTCGATCTTGGGAGCAAAAGATCTCGGGAATCCGTTTTCGCAACACCGAGGCACTGAATACGGCTTTGCAACGCGCTTTGGAATGAAATCAACGTCGAACAGCTGGCAACCATCATTCGCAACGCTCCAAAGCGACTCCGAGAGTGTATCAAGTAGAACGGCGCCAATTTTGAGCATATGCTTAGAATTTGATTCATTTATCTTTTTCACGTTGTTGTTGTTGTACATAATTATTCAACTAACAAGCTGGGATTAAGTTTTTTTAAAATCAAAATTCAATTTTATGAATAAAAAAGAAAGAAGTGTAAGAGAAAGAAAAGAAAGTGTACGGGAACTTTTGCACAACCCTGTACTTCCATCACGCCTTTGCGTCAAGAAGTGAAACGACTGGCTCCAGAAAAGCCGCAAAAGCTGTCCCGAACACAGACAGAACGGAGCTTTCGATGAGGTCCGTGAGACCAGAGGAAGAGGGAAAAATCAATAAGTAACTGGCGCCAGTAGAAGTCGCGCCGGACCCTAGCCATTCTCTCTCGCACGTACGTATTTACATGCAAAAGCACGAGAGAATGTGAGACGCGAGGGAGGTCAAACAAGGAAGAGCTTCGCGCCAAATTCACCGTATCGTGCACATTGGCCTAGGAAGCCCCCACGTTTCCTATCTCCTCATTTGAACTGAACTGTTTATATACTCGTTTGGCGCATTCCATCTAAACGATCGTCGATAGGGAGTTTGTGAAATGAGGAAGGTGAATGGAAAGGAGATCGAGTTCTAAAATCATCAGGGTTTAACATACATTTTCACAATTGGAGCAACATCCAGTCATCCCATTCCAGTCCCAAGGATGGGATTCTGCTAACCCTGTAATGATGCCAGCCAGAATACCGATAAATATTTTGATTAAGACAAAGTGATACAGAGAGTGATTCATAGTTAAAGAACAAAGACGGCACTAGTGCCATATTTACCAGTGCCATATTCTCATACATTTATGAATTGAAATCGGGGGAAATCATATGGGAAGTGGTTCTTTTGAAATACACCATTCCATAATCAATAGCCATTGCTGCCTTATGTGTTGAAATGCAATATAGCGGCATGAAAGAGAAATTCAAATGGGGAATCCTTTCTTTCACAGCGATTGAACCTACTGGAAAGCGTTCTAAATATGGCATCGTTCTCTTTAGGAACGTTAACTTTAGGAAAAATCGAATCGTGTAAAGAAAGGCCGATATTTGTCGTTCAGTACGGTCCTGATGCAGGAAGGTAAACTAGAAAGATTTAATTGGAATGGAGTCACGATATTTTAATGAGATAAAAATTTACACGAAATTCAAACGTTTCTTCCATCTGTCATGGAAATTAAGAAGTTCCAAGCAAGGTATATAGATGCGAAGCATCAGGTGGTGACAACAGCTCAAATAAGCGCCATGTTTATTCCAAGCCCGGCCTGCCTTCCCATTCTCTCCCTCCCTACAGCCACGACAATTTTTGCTTTGGGCAAAGAGAGGGAAAATTCGAAAATATGCCTATCACCGTTCCCAATCGGGACCTCCCCTCTTTCATCTCAAAATGCGTTGATTTTCATGAAGACGTGAATTACGGTCGTGCCGACGGGACTCTTCCTTCCGCCTTATATCATTGCTTTTTCCATTCTCCTTCAATAGTGGGTTGGTCAGATTTCAGATCAGGCAGATGAATCTGCCTGACCTGAGGCATTAATACTTTATTTCTTCATTATTCAATGTGATCAAAAGATCATCTATCACAGAGACATTGAAGAAATTCTTCAAATCAAATAATATCACAAGAGTAACAAGAAGAACCGAGCAACAAAACATTTTGCAAATTATAAAGCTACACTACAGATACTATCCAATCAATTAACTGCCACAAAGAAAATTAATCTTAGGAAAATCTAATGAGCAAGATCCAGAAGGCCTAGGCCCGAACAAAAAGAGGATTTCAAAGTTCAGTTCAAATCATGGCCTCCATGGCCAGGACCTTCCCACCTAAAATTCAATGCTCGCGGATCACGTGTTTTTGAATCTGTGGGAAATTTGAACAAATGGGGCCCATTTCTGCACCTGTCCGAAGAGCTAGGGACCGAACATCGTGGCATCTCAATGCAAAGTAGGAGGAACTCCTACTTACTCCTCAGCATGGACTAAAGATGGCTCCATCACAGCTTATCATTGTGACTATGGGTCGTCCTTACCTGAGACGCAATAGAGCGAGACGAGAGACGAGACCTTACCTAGAGCGTCTTCGATTTACATTGGATTCAAGACATATGCAGCGCTCTCTATGTATTTCCATCGAGACGTAAATGCACTTTACACGACGACATTGCACATCGTCATGGAGTGCGCAGTTTCGTTCTCACATGTGCAACTGCACAACTTCGTCATGAATAGTGTACTTTCGTCTTTCTAGGAGCAATTCCATCTCGCCCCTTCTCTCGACCCCCTTCTCTATGACACGTCTGTCGCGTCCGCCAACATCACGATTAATGACGAAAATCAGATGAACGGTATTTTTTGGAGAGAGAATGGAATGTGCAGGCGTGCAGTCCAAAGACGAGGGACAACAGAGGAGAGCAATATTCTATCGATTCTTTTTTTCCGTCTGAACATTTATTCCCCTCTCGGGGAATGAAGTGGGAGAATTACGCTCGGAATGCCAAGGAGAGCTAGGGCAAGGCAGTGGAAAGGTGACCGTCGAAGCGAAGGCGAGTGATGCGGGGGAAGGCCTTCTCACGCTCTCTACCAAACGTAGAGGGCGACTGCTGGTTTCCTGGTGAAGGATCAAAGGGTGAGAAGAAAAGAAATCCCCCATCCGGGCGCTCTCCTTGGTCTCATCGCGACCCTTTTCCAACGGTCTAAGCGGCGAGAATCGTATCGAAACGGCACGATGGATTCGTCGACGACCGCCTCGTCTCGTGCGTGCATCGAACGAACGGGCATCGCGGTCTTTGCGGAAGCCTTAAGCATCTGGCAATGGCACGTTTGTAACTCGCACCGTTAATGCTCCGCTGCCATTCCTTCTCTCCGCGTCCCGAAAAGCTTCGATCGCGAAGAAAGCAATTCCTACAACTCGTGGGATGGGACCTCAGAAATCACGAGGAGTTTCCGAAACTTGGGGGGGATTCATTCGATGGTAATCGATTCTTAAATGTGCCTCGAGAAGTTTATTTCCTGATCGATGCGAGAAAGAAGAGAAAAATAAAGTCGGCATGAATGCAGAGCTGCTCTCTGCGGTTTCTCCCGTAAACGTGGAAAAAAAGAAAAGACCAGCGACCGATTTAGTCCGCAAGGAATTTCGATCAGCACGATGGGCGTCAGCTACAAAGATGAAAGGAAATACCAACTTTTAATATTCTTCCTCCTTCACCCTGACCCGATGATAAACGACACACCGAGTGTTCTGGCTCCGATCCGCGGACCACGTCGGGCCGATCCGGGCGGCCCGCGACTAGCTTAGGCCTTTAGGTCTAAGAGCTCGAGGTCTCGGTGCATTTGCTCTTTTGCGATCTCGGTGTCGCGGAATCGTTCTCGCAACGGGACCTTTTCCACGGCTCCCCGTTTATGGGGGCCGGTCGATGAATCGGCCTCGTGTGATCCGTGGCACGGTGCGCTCGAGGGAGGCCGGCAGGCTTTCATCTCTTGGCATTCTCGTACTTCTACCAGTAAACCTCCTACTTGCATCTCGCATGCCAATATGGTAGCCTGGCGCGACTCTCTCCCTCTTCCTTTCTCTCCTTTCACTACTGCTATGCCTCTCCCTTTCTAGATGTCACGTCTATTCGTGTTTCTCCTTCCGGCGATGAGGCCCACCCCCACGCAAAGGTGTCCTCGCAAGTACGGACCTGCTACGCGCGACTTCGCTCCTCTCTTTACTTCGAGGAAACCTCCTCCTTGCACCTCACAAGCCTAGATGGCAAACGGGTGCGCCTACCTTCATCTTCCTTCCTCTTCCTACGATATCGCCATCATCTCCACTTATACATGGTGTCCACAAAGCCGCGCATCGTAGGGAAAACAACATTTATTTGTATGGATGGTTACATCAACTGTTCGGAATGCGTCCCACCGATCTCAAAACATGTTTGTAAACGGAAAAGCAGGTATCTTTAAATATTGTTCAACATATCTGGGCTAATGGAACGGAGAATTCGTTGTTTGAGATGTTCCAAACCTGTTAGTTTCACCGAATAAACTCGCGATTTAAAATATCCCCAGACAGCGAAATCCATGGGATTTAAGTCTGGGGATCTTGGTGCCCACTCCGCAGTTCCTCTTCGACCGATCCACCTGTTTGTAAAGTTTTCATCCGACCAATGACGGACAGGTAACACAGTGTGGTGGTGCACCATCTTGCATAAACCACTCAGGTTTCGCACCGAGCTCGTCAAGTTGCGGCATTAACTCATCTTTTAACACGGTGAAGTGCCGTTCAGCGTTAACGGTGTCATCGGAAAATAATGATCCGAGCCTGTGATCATTCCATATACCGCACCAAACCATCCCCCGGTCGGCGTCTGGTTCCTTACTTGCCGCATACCAGTGGGGGGTTTCCTGGGACCGATAGCGACAATTTAGCTTGTTGACTTCTCCGTTCACATAAAAATTGGCTTCATCAGAAAACAAAACACCCTTTAAGAAGTTTGCATCTACTTCAATCTTTTCCAGAAACAACGAACACGTTTCAACGCGCCTGTCTGGATCGTCTTCCGAAAGGTGATGGACGAGCTGCAGTTTGTACGGATGAAATTTGCATTTACTTTGTACGGTTCTCTTTGGAATCCCTAACTCCGCAGATGTTCGTCTAATTGATTTTTTTCGGGCTTGCATGAACCTTTGCAATGATCACTTCTCGGACGTCATCAGCAACGTTAGGACGACCTGCACGAGGTTCGTCATTAACCGATCCTGTTGTTTGGAATTTCTTCAACAGTCTTGCTACTGAGGATTGGTTCACTGATTTTCCTGGATGATTCTTATTGAATTCCTCTGCAACTCTTTTTTGTGACCACCCTTCACGTCCATATAACAAAATGATCTCGATGCGTAAGTTCAGCGAGATGATTTCCTGAAAGAAAACTAAAATTAAATTAACATAATTTAAATTAATTAAATAGATTATTTCCCAATGATGCGCAACTTTGTGGACACCCTGTAGATGGTAGGCCATCAGTTCTCCTCTCCTTAGCCTTATTTAAATCCATTCACTTGCCACCCAGGGCAAGCAGGGGGCCTGAAAATGTTCTCTTAGACAGGTGCCACCTGCAAACCCTGATTAGACTAAGGGGGGCACCTCTTAGGTGCCAAATTCCTTAATTAATTAATTTCTCACTGAAATGACAGGGCCTATTATACCATAAAAGTGGGTTTAGTTCTGCCCCAACCTAAGATTTTCCTCATAAAATTTCACAAAGAGGTCTCACACCTTATCTCATGTCAGCACTTGCCTCATAATCAAGGATGAGATTTAACATCCACATGATGGAGGAACCTCGGTCCCCGACCGGGATAATGTGTCCCCTTCCCATTTTCTAACACTAGCGTCGTGCGGGTCTTGCAACTCGGCCAGCCCACATGCTGGGGGGTTCCATTGGGATTGGCGAGAATCCCTGGCGTCCACCCACCGCCAGGGGGAGGGGCCAATCCTTCATTTAGCTCCAATTTATTTTTTTTAAAAAGTGCATTTGCCCCCGCCCGAATCGGAAACCCGATTGCCAAACTATATAAAATTTACTCAGTGGTAGGTCGAGGGGATCCCATCGAGGAGAACCGCATCCTCGGAGGAGCTGAAGATCATCTTCTATAACTATGGAGGCCCTCGGAATTCGGAAGACCTGCAACACTTCGATCTTACGTGGGGAATTTAATTAAAAAGGAGGATAGCCAAATCCTATGGGATTTTTCCCAATCGCGTCCCACACCGATGCCGATCGATATAGCACCTCCAGTAGTGCATAAATGTCAATGGTCGAGTCGTGATCCAAGGTCACCCGGATCCACCAGGGGGCAAATAAATCGGACAACTTAATTTGACCGATTTCGACATATAAGGCGTCGATACCTGCTACATTGGACCCGGGGAATGGAAGCGTCCCAGTCGTCTGATATTGTTGATTTAAGGAAAACGCTCTACCGTTTTTAAATGCAGCTTCATCAGCTTCATCTCTGAACGCATCTCTACCTCTACCGAGGTAGAGATGCGTTCAGAGATCCGTTTTTTGGTTGCTGAGGGGGTAAATGACAAGGAAAATCATCGTAGACGGCAAGCAGTATACGGAGAAGACAGTCTTGCCAGAAGCAATGTTTCTGTGGGTGCGTAAGTTCCGAATCGGGACAAGTGCTTCTGATGCTCTGCGTCCGGGTCAAGTCCATCGTTCCTATCGGGTGGAACACTATTGAGTTGTGGAACCATGTTTGCGGTAGGCAGTCCGAAGTGTTTCTTACCGAATTTCATAATAATAAGAAGTGATAATGGGGGGGGGGTTAAACATCTAAAATCGTTGTCGATGCAAGATTTCCTCAACTGTGGAGAGGAAGAAGTGATAAGGTGAGTAAGCTGGGCGGATGATTGGATGAAACAAAGAACAGACGATACAGAAGGCGCAACAAGAGGAAGAATTAGCGTTTCTCGAGGCTAACGTCCGTACCAAGTCCTCTGTGTTTGCAAAGCCGCCACCTCACGCGCTGGTGGTGGCTTCGTATCGGTTCGACTATCAGGCAATCGCAGGTCATCAGCAGGCAATAGGAGCACAGAACGCTGAAACTATTTTCTCTCCCGAAATAGAGGCAAATTAATATAAATGAGGCTGCTATGAGGAAGAAGTAACTTTGTCCAGGTCCAGCTGGCGCTCATTCCTGCTGGAAGACCCAGCTGTCTCCATCGAAATATTTCTTGACCCACGGAACCAGGCAGCCTTCCAGGATGCTGAACCGGTATACTTCAGCCTCGACCTTCGTCTTCTCAGGCACGAAAACGAGCGGAGTCCGTCCAGAAGCAGTAATCGCGGCCCAGACCATTACGGAAGCCACCCCTCCACACCGAATGACTTGAAAAAATCCGATTTAGATGTTTCAATTTGGTCCATCTTGGAGAGGAAAACATGAGTTGCAAAACGCCATTCTTTCGCCATCTCGAGAAAATGGCCGCAGAATTGCGCTGCCGAGTGAATATTCAGAACGACGATTCGTTTCCCTCACCATGACTTCCATGTCGCCATCGTCGCAAAGCAATCGTAGGCATTGAAAAGCGATCGGAATTTGTACTCGTATTCATTCGAAACCCAGGCTCTCCATCGAAAGGAAAATGTAGTTGAAGTGCCGTGATGGAAGGCACCGCACGTGCGCCACCGCCACGGGACCGATCCAGGCACGAGATTCATCGTGGAGGATGCACATTGCTTCCGTTGTCCATCCTCGATTATTTATCCAGTCGAGATGGGTGGAAGGTGATGGCAAAGACGTCACGGTACTCATGACACTCCATTAAATTAGACAGGGTACCGATTGAAGTTCTTGTGAGAAAAGAAACCGTGGGAAAGTGATATGTTACGGAATCACCATCCAACAGCAAGGGTTTAGCGGAATTCCCACTTTCTCCCTACCTCTTCGTGTGGAAGGAAATAACAGTGAATTCATCAAAATAATTCATAAAAACAAACCGCTAACAAACTTTTATCTGTAACGCATGCACATGAGTTCAAGTTCGGTTGCCCAACCTTCAAGTAGGGCCGTATCCGTTTTTGGAAGAGACATGGGAAGATTCGAAGAGGAGAGATGATGAATTTCATTTTAGATTCTCGAAGGACGACGTTATCGACATGGATGAGTGGAATCTGAAAGGACAGAGCGTCATCGAATTCCATGAAAGAAATAGCCGCTGATAATCACATCCCAGGCGTTTCGATGCTATCGCGCAAAAGAAAGTTCTGCACTTCTTTGCACGTTGCGAAAAGTTTAGGCATTTTTCCGAATATCCTTGAACTCGATGGCACCAATTTCCTGGATTTTTTTTGCCTTAAGTTCTTAGACAATGCAGAGATCGGAGAGGCGCGAAAAAAACAGTCCGTGGGGGCTGACGAAGGAGCGGTTCCATTGGGGTATACGAAGCTCCGATCTCCGGATAGAATTTCTTATTTCTCCATCTGTAAGGCAAATATCATAAGTGCTCGAGAGTAAATCGTGCATCGGCTTTCGATTTTGGACGATGATATATGCATGTTGTTGACTTTCCTGGGAACCTCCTCTCCGGATGAACTCCTTTCGGGAGTCTCCCCCCCGCGAATCCAGTCGAGCCGCGATCGATCGAACGAAAGTCGTCGAAAAAAAGCATATTCGTTGCGTCCTGCAGTACTCCGACAAAGAAATGTCCGTGGCCGACGCACCCATACCGCTCTCCGACTCGCTGAATCGATGCGAGTGCGCTTTCGATCGCAACATCGTCAATCTGCACTCGAAACGCGTGGAAGACTCGTGATCGGCGAAACCGCTACGACCTTGCATTATGTTGTCCGCGACGCCGACGTCATTCGAAACGTCCTGGCCGGCCGAAGCCGCTCGGAGACAGGATCGACGAAAATGCGTCGTGGAAACCGAGACCAGAGAGAAGATCGCAGAAGCTCAGAAGCCGGTCGTCGACGTATACGAAGAAACCGAATACTGTTTTCTGTCGAGCTCTGCTCCGCCTCTCGAATAAAGTTCCGTATACGGTGCTTCCGGCAAGAGAAGGAACGAACGGAGACGACGAAAGTCGACCGAAGACGATCGGTGAATAAGTTTGGTCAAAAAATCTGCTCGAACGACGCTAGAGCAGAGCGAGGAATTTCGAGATCGGGGGTAACGGAAAGGCGAGCACGGCCGAGTCGACGCAACTTACTATCGCTCGGAGACAACGATTTCGAAATCGATCCGTAACGCCCGGCGGGAGGACGAACGACGGATGTTACCTTTCGCGGACACGGCTGAATTTGTGCCCGCTGTCGCCAAGGACGACATGCGGCTGGCCGCGTGGAGATCGGGCTCCGATCACGCATCGGACTCCTCGGCAGGCCAGCACTCGAGCAAGAAACCCTAAACACCGACCTCGGCCTCGGATGCAGAGGAAATCCGGGACACCAAATCGAACGCAGGCTATAACGAAGACTAAAACTTTCCGGCACGGTCGTGTTCCCAAGTTTTACAGAAACTTCCGAGATCTACGAAGGAGATTCCAACTCCGCGTGGGTTCGATGGGTGCTGGAAATGCTGTCCGACACGAAAGGATACGCTCACGAGACTCTCGCCGTGTCACTCGACGAGTGACATTACTCATTGCGGAATACCTTTCCAAACGCCCGTGGAAACTACAAACCATCTCCGAAACGTGAAGATGGAGATGGACGTCACCCTGAGGCCATGTACTCGAAATGGCAGTCTCGTGACGATACTAAGGAATTTGAGATGCGTTGTAGATTGCAGTGGGAAACACTCGCTAGGGCTGGAAGGCGCGCTCCTTGTGGTATGCTGCTTTCTAATTACAACCCAAAGTAGAATGTGTGTTTTATTTTTTATTTTTTTGCCATCTCTGAGAAGTGGAGGAGAGAGGGTTTTAGAGGATTAATTTGTCTCTCATCTGCTTTGTAGAAAAGGTCCGTACCTTCTCCCCTCCCGCTGTTATGATGCCCGGCTGAGCCTTGTTCGTTGCTTGGCTACCAAAGGTAGCCAAGCAACGAACTCTGCCGCCTGCCCCGAACGGCAGGAAAAACGGCGACATATCGCCGAGAACTCGCTAATAGCACGTAAATCGCACAGGAACCCCCTCCGCCTGCAGCAGTTTCTCTCCCCCTCCGACTTGTTCCCGCTTCCCTACCCACTCGCCCAGCCTGGAGCCCTAGCTTGCCCTCCCAGGCCACCCTCGCGCCATTGCCCTATGCGCCCGCGGCAACTGTAGCGAAGTCAGCAGCGTGCCCCCCCCCCCCCCCCCCCCCCCCCCCCCCCCTAGATGAGAGACAAATTAATCCTCTAAAACCCTCTCTCCTCCTCTTCAACATTCTTCACTTAAATTGCAACTCTTTCCGAAGCAAACGCTCTGAAATCCTTCAGTATATCGATCAAATTAAACCCTCTGTTCTTTGCCTAAGCGAACTAAAAAGTGCGAACTAAAAACGCGCCCATAATGGAAAATTAATATAGTTACAAACCGTGCTTTCAGTCTAGGTCGTATCAAGGGGGGTCTGCGGTATTTATCTCAAATAATCTCGACAATGAATTAATTAAGCGCGAATGGGGCCTTAAATCAGTAATAATTGGAATTAAAATACGCTTCCCATCTGCCTCTTTAACCATATTTCATGCCTACCTCCCTCCTGCTTCTCCTCCTAGTTCTGGTGACTTGGACTTCTATACCGCACAAGAAGTAACAATACCCAAAATATATACCTCCCATAAACCTTACTCTCACTCTGAAGAAGCCCTGTATACAATTAAGAAACGTAGAAAACTAACACGCGCTTATTTTCGCTATAAAAACCCCACACGAAAACCTATCATTAACAGGCTTAACCACGAAATTAAAACTCTGCTTAAAAACGAAAACCAGGCATATTGGTGTCAATTGTGTGAACAGATTAACACCGAAGAGGATCCAGCTAACTTTTGGAAGCTCTTTAAAAGAATCGGGAATCCTCAAAACAATCAAAGTAAACCCATTAAATATGAAGGTAAGACCCACTGCAGTGACGACAGGTAAGCCTCAGTCCTTGCCGCCATCCTGCTGGAAGCTAAGACCGAGCCGCCAAGCTCCCTAGGGCTGATTCCCCCCAAAGCAAGCCTCGATCTCCAAAACAAATAACTAACTTCTCCCTCTCCAAACCCTCTCTTCTTCCTGAATGTCTCTCTCCCGATCAGGAAGCATTACTTGACGAAATCACCATAAAAGAGATCGAGACCGCGATTTATCTCCCAATAAAGCTCCTGGCCCAGATAACATCTTCGTAGCTTCTCTTAGATACCTTCCAGAAAAAGCCCTCCCGCTCCTTCATCTAACATTTAACGCTTGTCTTAATCTCGGTCACGTTCCCCCGGCATGGAAGACCGCTAACGTAACTATGATACCAAAACCCGATAAAGATCCCTCAGATTCCTCTTCCTACCGTCCCATCAGTCTTTTCAGCTCTCTTCAAAAACTCCTTGAAAGAATTCTAACCGCCCGACTATCCAACTATCTTGGAATCTCTAAAGCTTCTCACCTCTTGTCAATCAGGCTTTCGACCTAATTTAAGTACCACCGATCAGCTGGTTCGGCTCCACCACGACGCGCTCGAGGCTGTCAACAGTAAAACGCATCTCTTAGCTCTCTTCTTTGACGTTACCAAAGCATTCGATAAGGTATGGCACGCAGGTCTAATCGATTAACTTCACTTTCTTTTTAAAATCCCCCTGCAATTCTTGCGCTGGATGGCCTCATATCTGTTCGAGAGAACCTTTAGGCTCAGGGTCGGCAACTCCTTTTCCGAATCCTTTTCCCCAACAGCGGGAGTCCCTCAGGGATCTGTGATCGCTCCGCTTCTATTTTTCCTTTACGTTAACGATCTATCCTCCTCGAAACCTCGTAAACTCGACATCCTCATAAGCCAGTATGCATACGACGGGGTTCGGAAAAAAGCCACCAGGAAAAAAGACCCCCAGAATGGACAAAAGCGGAAAAAAGCCACCAGAGATGAACATGCAAAAAAGCCACTCAAGTCATTGTTTAATAATTTCTCATTTATATATATTTATACGTATCAGATGATTAAAGACATTCACTTAGTGACCTTAAGACACATTCATGCAGTTATGTGACTGTTATCTATGTTTTTAAAATTCAATGAATTGCCACAAAATTTTCAACTAAAATATATTTTTGATTTTTCGTTTCCATTCATTGAGAATGGAAAAGGCAAAAACATCACTCGATTGAAAGCACTTCTTTAAATCGATTCTATATAAATATTATTTTCCTACATTCATAATGTAGGGAAGGACTGTCACGTTATGAACATGGACTTCAACAGACTTAGGGACTGTGGATGGAAATGGGGGTGGGGGCAATGGGCGGTTTAGGGTGGTGGATTGAGGAGGGGGACTAATCCTGATCCTCTCCACCCCCTGGAAAAAGTAGTGAAAGTGGATATGAGGGAGATAAAATAAAAATAAAAACCTTACATGGGCCGAGAGCAATTGTTATTTAAGGAAAAATTCCAAGAAGTGCAAAGAGAGTGCAATCATCTCATCCTGCGACACGACCAAAATCAAAATATTTCCAGCCATAATATTAATTTTAAGGAATGGGATGAAGTTGGATTTTGTTTTATGGTCCATAACATTTCAGTGAAGTTGATCAAATTACATGACATCAATATCACTAAATGTCGCAAAAATGAATGACTCTTTAATCTGACCTGAACATAACTGGATGGCGCTTTTCTGCCTTTGCCTAATCTGGGGGTCTTATTTCCGGGTGGCTTTTTTCCTAAAACCGCAGACGACACCGCCCTCTGGCTCTCTGGCAGAGAGGTCGCAGTCCTCGAGAGAAGGGCCCAGGCTGTAGTCTCTTTTCTCTCTATTGTCGCGTTTGGCGAATCGCTATGAACCCTCCAAATCCTCCCTCCTCTTTGCTCGAGATAATAAACCCAAAATGTCAACAATCGCATGAAAAGGAATATCATCCCTCAGTCTCGCTCGACCCGTTTTCTTGGAATTCATTTCTCCAGCAATTTTAAATGGAATAATCAGGTAGATGCAATCCGCGCCAAAGCTACTAGGAAACTTAACTGCCTAAAAATCCTCTCCCGAGTCAATAGGTGGGAACCCCGTGTAATCCTAAAACTCTATTGCACTTACCTTCGCCATGTACTAACATACGCCTTTGCTGCCTGCGCTAACTGCCCCGAGGCGGTCCTCAGCCCGCTCGAAAGAATCGAACGAGCTGCAATCAGATATGCCTTTCGACTTCCTACTTATTATTCTAACTGCTATATCTATCGAATTGGCGGACTAACACCTCTTCATCAACATGCCTCTGAATTAGCACTTAACTACTTCAACGACCCTAAAAGGCCAGGAGACATTAAGGAAATACCCTCAAAACTAAATTTAAAAATTTACCATAGGGTGTTTCAAACATAGAGAAACCTGTCCTTTCCATGAAATTCTTGAACGCCTCGGAAAGAGTTGCACTTTAACTCCCCCCTGCCCCCCTTCCCAGCCCCTCCTTTCCACGTGAGACTACCCTCTCACAACTCACCATCCGTAACCCAACGCCCTCATCATTTCCATCACCACTTCTCACTCTCTCATTAAAATGGGAAAAAAAATCCAGACCCCCTCGCTTTCACATCACATTCATCCATGCGGCCACCCCCCCTCGCACAAGAATTTTAATCTGCTTGGAATGTACCCTCAAACTTCCCTTCGCGCACCTCCACTAACTCTCATCTCTTACTTTCGCACGCGGACACCTGATAAGGCCCTTCCGGTCAGCTGGATCCGCAAACGCCTTATGATCTTCGGGGCATCTGTCCTTAACTCCTCCGATAGGATGTAAATATAATATCGACTTAAATAAAATCACACCTTACTGACTCACGAAGTAAAACGACTAGGACCCTATAGATTTCGTTCTTCTTCGGCTCAGGTGGACCTAAATACTAAACGCCCCAAAACACTGATACTAACCTAAATAAATTCAGGTTGCTTTCTCAATAAGCCCACATAGTTCCTTACTCTTTAATAAAACCCCTAAAGATAATTTTAAAAAAACCTCAAGGGAAAGATCCTGGGGGAGAAGCAGCTCTCTCTCGGGTTGACTTCTCACCCATAGCCAAGGGTCACCTTCTCACGGCTAAGTCATTAGCTTCATGAGGGTCTTGCTCCCTGCCAGCCCTCATATTGCGAGGATCTCACCATGGTGAGCGGGAGTCATGCGTCGGTCCACCACATGACAGCGGGGTCCACCATGCCTTTAGCTCCTAACTTTATAATTAAAAAAAAATCATTAAATGCTCATTATTCTGGAAACCTAGAACTTTGAAACGATGTTCCAGTAACTGCGGACTCCAATCATCACCCCTCGTCCTGATAACAGGACGGGATGAAGGGTTTGAGTTCGTGTATACTGCTAAGAACGAGAAAGTGGAGCATCAACTCTGGAGTACCGATATTGGTACTCTGGAGTGATGACTTTGCTCAGCTCAAGTACTATAACGAGTACATTGAGTACCATTAATAAAGAATTGGGCAATATCGGAAACATGCGGGAAAATAAAATTCATATTGCGCCTTTCTTGGCAGTCAAGAAAGCCCCAAACACTTTGCCAACATTGGGTCATTCTAGCGCCGATTCATTGGGTATCCATCGGCCGATGAGACATTATGGAATTGGCCTGTTATTGGCTACCAAGAATGGTCCAAGCACCTTGCCGATGATATGCCATGCTTGGCCTGATGGAGATTGGCTATCTGGGGAGGCATTTAATATTCGGCTCTATGAGGGAAGGAGCTCCACAAGTTCCTCATCCAGGATCATTTTTCACTTCCAGCCAAAATGCAGTCCATTGGCACCTCGCCGAACTTGAGTTTGAGAGTGCGGTCCCTCCTGAGGTCTAGAAATTCCCTCTCGCGCCTTCAGAGAAAGTTCCTTGACTGATTCCTCCGCGGATGAAGCGAATGAATTGCGAACCCGATCATACTGCTCCGTGAGGGTCTACTTATAGTGGTGTTTAAACTTGTCGTAAAGAATGCGCAAATGCTCAGCCAAAACATTCAGCATTTTTTTTAGGATGTCTGTTACTGGTCCGTTTGAACATGTCCGGTGAACCACGTCCTATTTCTTCTCTTCACACCTGAAATTTAGTTTGAACGCATTTAGTTGGTACTTTTATGTAAGCACGTTCTCACCGCGTCCTTGCATTCTTCGATACAATTCGTTAAGATGCTCAAAGATGTCAGCCATGTACGCTAGTTTTCCTGCCAGTAATTGTCTTGTAACAAACTAGCATGCTGCGATTTGTAGTGCAACGTTAGAAACTGCTCTACCTCGTCCCTAAGCTCAAAACCTATTCTCGCGACCTTGCCTCGCGAAAGCCAGAGAACCTCAGTGTGACAATGTAGGGATTGGTGATCTGCCCCCATCTCCTCAGAAAATACGGAAAAATGGCAAGGCTTAAGATGTCTTGATTTGATAAAGTTGAAGATTTTCATAGTTTCAGCCAAAATTGACTTCAGCTCACCCGACAGGCTGTTTGCCATAAGAGTTTCGCGTTGGAGGAAAAAGTGTGTGATTTCATCATTTGCGTTTTGATTTTGCATATTCGACACAAACCCTTTGACATTTCCTGTCATTGCAGCTGCTCCATTGGTGTAGTTTTGTGTAGTTGTGTAGTTATTGTATTTTTACCACTGGATCCCGTTGCTTTCCAGGTACTCATCTGTAACGCGGAATATTTCATCACCCATTGCGCGTTGAGGAAGTATTTTGCCTGTGCATAGACTTGAGAATAATAAAACAGCGATTTTCTTTTCTTTCCTATAATTCCGAAAATACCGCGGCACACCGGTTGAGAAGCACTGCCCTAATTCATGCATGAGTCGGAAACTCTGTTTCCGATGCCTTCGTCGGAATTATTTGTTACAGTGTGGATGGCACGACCGAACTTGCAGGTATTCGACAGGTGGCGACCCCTTCCACTTCAACTGCCTCCATCCATGTAATGAAGTGGTAGACGACAGAACGTAATTATTCAGACGAAAATTTCAGAATCTGGCGCAGGATGGCGCCGCTATGCCTTCCTTGAGCTCTACTAAGTTCGCAGGACGGCCATTGTGAACCCCACAGACAGAATTCAGGAAACTCCACTGGCAGAAGTCCGCAGATGTAAGATCCTGTGACCTTGGCGGCTAGGCCTGTGGGAAAGCCCTGTTGATCACACGGTCCTGGAACGTGCGTTGGAGAAGAGACTGGACGCATCTCCCAAAGTGTGGAGGGACCCTTGTCTCTGGCCGGTATAGCGCCGCCCTGGTGGTAATATCCAGAAACCTTTTGGAAATTTTTGGAAACTTGCCTATCGTGAATCTCATTGGCTGTGCATCATCTGTGCTGAATAGGAAGTTTCTAGGCCGCTCCGTAATGGAGAGAGGGGCTTTTGAAATAGGGAAGTAACTTTCTGAATATTCTTGCCGTCGATCGAACGCCCTCTCATAGTTGGAAGCGGGTTCTCGATCTAAAAGGCGATGGTCTACAGGCAGGTGAGAGAACACGAACTTCTCGAAAGCCTAGAAAGGCCACCTCACCAGCAATCCTGTCCTCTAACTCTTTTTGTTCCCCTGTACTCCACAGCTGACGTCATTGAGATGATATTGATACAATATCAAGATAGATTTAGCGAACACGTTAACGAGTGAAAATAACAAATACGACAGACGTCTCTTAAACGTGAAGTGTCCCATGGGATAATGCAGGAAGGCACATCGGAAACACATTCCTGATTCACATCGGAAAGTTTCAAATGCGGCCTCATCCAGGTCGTGGATTATGTCATTATGCCATTATTATTGATATTAAAATTATTTATTGGACCTTGGCTTCCAGAAAGGAAAGTAATAGGAGTACCCTAGTCAGTAGTTCCAGGAACCTTAGGTCCCGTTAAATGATGGCCTCACGGTTCCTGGGAAGCATGCCCACCGAAGGACACTCTGGAAGTGCGCCTTGAAAATTGAATCAAACGACCTTGCTTATTCTCCATTTATTTTCAGAGATTAGCTACAAGACCAGTAGATTAAGTTAGCTCAGAGAAGGAAAAGATTAAGCCCTGATTGGTAGAAATCGATCGTATACGCTCCGCAACATGGTCTTTGTAATCCCGGTACAGACACAACTACTACACAGTCTTTAAATATGCGTGTGACAGAGTCAATCGGATTGCCATCGGCTTGGTTCTATCCCCCATATGATGATGGCGGCCATCGGTGTTTCCCGAGTCCTCTCCAGATCTGTATATGTTTGCTATTGGTCAGAAATTGTAGTTGCAATCCCTTATTTTTTTTTTGGTGAAAGTGAGAGTTTTCTACGCCTTTCAAATTTGACGGCATGGATCTCCGTGCAGCTCCAGGAAAAAGTAAAAAGTACATGAAAGTTGCTCACCTTTGAATAGTTGAAAACCAATTGCATTCTTTTTCCGAATCGTGGTCTTCGCGTGTTCATATTCATGGCAAATAGTTTCATATCTATGGTCTTGTTTTTCAATGTATGCTTGTGCTCGGCACTTAAAAACTTCTTAGAATTTCTTATGCAAAAATTGGAGGCTGAGAATAGGAAAGAACTGCTAAGACCAACACAAGCCCACTGCACCTGCGAGGGTGGGCTTTCTTTGCGTATCGGGTCATTCTTAGGTTATGCTTTAGTTATGCTCTCGATCACACTCATTCAGAGATCATATTTGGAAACACATATTTATCTCCAAGGGGAAGGGTAGGAAAGAAGGGAGAAATCGGTCTAGGACAGGGCTGATTAAGTTTTTCATAGCGTTGGCTAGGCGGGTGACAAGTGGGGTATGATGGGAACAGCCGTGCCCGTACCAGTCTCTCAAGTTTTCTCATGGATACCAAGGAGAACGCCATTTTCCTATGGAGGTAGACACTGTCTAACTACCTGGTTACACTGAGAGCTCGAGCGGGTCATACGGAGTTCGAAGGAGCCGATGCTTGTTGTCTCGACTGTCAAGACCAGTGGCGGCTTGTGATATTTAGGGTTAGTGGTTCGTCTATGGAGACATGGGAGGGCACGGCCTACCCCCTCTCCATACACGTGCCACTAGCTCTAATATCAGCAGCTGCCACTCTTGAAGACTCTGATCACGAACTGTGGGAATTTTCTCCCATTTGTCCAGCGGATTGGGTTGACGAAAGGCTACATCCAAAATCAGACCAACCAGCCCTCCAACGGGGACAAGTATTGTCCCCCAGCCTCGCTCTGACCCTTTGTGCTCTCCACGGCACAATCCTTGTGGAGACGGAGGTCTCCACGACCGACCGCGAGCCCTTTCACAGACCGTTACCGAGCGCTCTCCATCCGGAAACAATTCTAACATTTTGTTTGACGAGGGCATTGAACTGATTGTGGATCGAATGTGATGCGAATTGGATCAGAATTACATGTTTGATTGTGTTACCCCTTGAGTTTCCTTTAACTTTATTTCCACCTCGTCGCACCATGATCCGAACCTCTGATACCAGTACACAACCGAGGAAGGTCTACTGCAGGAGGCACCTAGTAACCTGCGAGCGAAAGGTGCATTACTAAATCTGGACATCGAAGACCTAACAATCCCGCGAGATTAAATTCGGGACGCCGCAGACAATACTCCTGTAGTACCGTAATGATATGCATATCGTGACCCATCGTCCTTTAATCACATGTTCTTCAATTGGTTATGTACCGCCTAGCATGCAATTTTTTTCCCCATGCCAGAACAGGTACGCTGTCCATATTATGTCATTATTTATTTATCTCTTATCTCTTTTCACTAAATACCTCTCCAAATATGATTTTAAAAGGCACGTTTCAAAGAATGGCATGGAGACGCCTACTTCGCCTTCCCAGAATATGAATGGATGTTAGACAATTATTGACTTCCTGTAATACAATGTGGCAAACGTTATTAAACATCACATTTTGTCAGCAAATAGCTCCGATGCAGAACCAACTGATAACTTGATATGGGGCTTGTTTCAAGAAAATTTGAACTAAGATTAAACCAGAAGCATTCCACACAGATAAATGCATTAGTCAGTTTTGGGGCATGTTATAACCCCTCGACTTATGGCGGCGGGAAGTTGGGCAGTGGCATGCTCTATTGCAGGCAATCATGGAATATAATAAAGGAAATATGGAGTGTCTGAACGGAGTAAATGGAAATAAATCATATTTCATTTAGAGTAATGTATTGCATCATATGAGCCGCTGCTGTACGCATTAATTAGATTAACGGATAGGAGTTTCTTTTTGAAGCCACCTTGTCAGCATGGGGATCTTCTAATAACAGTCACACGTGTCGTCAGCATTGAAGGTTTCTCTGTACAATCTCGTCCTGCACCTCAAAGCCTGCTGGACATGAAGAGACACAGACCCTGTATACTCAGCTTTATTATCCTGAAAATCAGGATGGAACATTTGCATAATTTCTTGAATTTTAGGATGAAAATAATAAAGTCTTGTAATTCCAAAAAATTCCAGAAAATGAAAGTCTCCAACAAGTGCATTCCAAAGGTATTGAGGGAACCTTGGAATTTCTCATGTTGCGCATTGCTAGCAATCTGTCATCTAAGGTTATTCGTGGGTTTTGAAGCATCAGAGGCTTCCAATGCTCATTTTATTGCAGCAATAGGTTCATTCTGATGAGAAAAAATGTATTGCAGAAAAGTGTCTTTATTCTGTGATGTTGGTTGAGTTAAACGAATCCATATTAGGAAACTTTAGCAATTCCATTTAATGGGTTGATATTAGCAGAAAAAGAATAATGATGAGCCAAGTCTGTGAATAAAAAAATAGAGTTCATCCATAGAAATACCTGGAAGGGGGCGTTTTTTCAAAACTTAATTGGATGCAAGCCGTTTCTTTCTTGGCGCTCTCGCAGTTCACCTGGAAGAGGAATAGATTTTGTGAAGAAGGAGCAGGATGGATACAGAATGATGAAATGAGTATTCTACACTGCTCACGAGCTACTGCATGAATTTTGCATGATAACCACAGAAACCTGTTAGGTCATAGGTTAGGGATTGTCGAAAGCAAAAAATAATTGACAAGTTGGTGGAACTGAAATAACTTATAGGATACCTGTTAGATGGTGATATTTATGTCGATTAGGGTGCTGTGGTAGTGTATGCAATGTGAACAGCGGAAAATGGGTATAGAGTAAAGAAAGGCGGTATGCATGACAATTGCTCCATTCGACTTGAGGTGGGAAGGAACTCAAAAATCAAGGGTTTGGGATTTGAAATTTAGTAAATGTTGTAGGGGTCTCAAGATGAGTGGAGTCTCACAGTGACTTCGACCTGCAGTTTCGCTCAAGTTTGTTCTTGGAGCTACCACCAGATGGCAATTTACTGTGATATTCTAAAATGGTCATAACTCCCAAACCCTTTAGATCAACGCTTTCGCACAGTTGAGATATTGCTCTTTGAATTGAATTCGTCGTTGCATTATAGGTCAATGGTGAACCATGCGATTTATTGGGAGTTCAATTGTGAAATTTGCCCATTAGGCAACCGTTCAGTCACAGTTTCGTTTCGCACTAATACTTAGTAACAAAGTTAGACCATCGGTTGGGTGAGTCTCATGCCAAATTTCATGACTTCTCTTTTCGAAGATATCCAGTTTCAGAGTTTGAACACCCACTTCCATTCCTATACCAAGTCTCGCGATAATCCTTTAAACAATTTTTTTTTTGTAAAGGAAAGTTATCTGATATTGCGAAAAAACGGTCTCTTTTTCAGTGTTTACCACTTCCTGACATTTTACTCTCGTTCCAGGGCGACAATACTAAGTGTAATCGAACAATTTTCGGTTCTGTTTCTCCCTCTTAATGCATAAGATATTACTTTGAGCCTTACAGAAGGGCAATCGGCTCTCTTGCACCAACTACACCCGCGGTTTGGGTGTGCTGCTCGGTCGACTATCGAGTTTCCGGTTGGGTGCAGGCTAATACACTGTCAGAGGGGTCTTTCTCTCCTGCCACTTCTAGCTGTTGGCAAAAAGGCACTGGAATGGGGCCGATCGAGTGGGGGTAAATCCTTTCTGAGTTTAAATTGAAAGCTATTTATAATGTTATATTCAACAATATTTTTATTGATAATTTCTTTAATAATTTTATTGATAATTTGAAAACTCGTTAACTCGAATCCTGAAAAGTCGAAATTCCGCTAATCTCCAAGTTCAATGCTTGGTCCCGGCGGAACCCCGTAGGACACCATGTTAAATGCTCAGTTTAACTCGAATTTGCTTATCTTGAATTTCCGGATATCTCGAATGGAATTTTCGCTCCCGCTAACGAATTCCTCACGGTTAACTCGAATTCAATGCGAAAAGGAGGTACAAATTCTTCTGGTGGGACTTTTCGATTTTTGAATTGGATGAATGACAAGAAACCCGTTAGGGAGGATGTTCTCTTGTTTCTTTTTTCTTTTTTTTTTCTGTTCCTCCCTCACAGACGCCTGTGGAGGGGATTAAAGCTGAATATTAAAACCGAAAAGTATCGGCTATAAAAAGCAACCTCCAAAATGTGCTCTGTCACTCTCACTCACTACGAGCCATTCTAGTCATAGTCTACTTCCTTTACGGCATTTGTGTGGAATGAGCTCATTCAAGAGGAAATTGGAGTCTCTGACAATCAAAGAGAAGGTGCACTTGATTCTTACTGTCGAAGGCCAGCTGAAGAAGAAAGACATCGCAGAGAATTGCAGTGGAAAGACATTGCAGAGAATTTCTCCCTCTATTTTCTCTACCATTATACGCAGCAAAGAATTTTGAGTGCACATGAGAAGCGCCTACTTTTAGCAAGTTACTTATTGCAAGACGATGAAGACGGCCAAGCGTGGACGTGGACGCGGCTCTCTTGAGTTCCCACAGTGTCGGTCGACTTGTTCGAGGCAGTAGGGAAATTGGAGAACTTCCACTTCTCTATTCCGAATTCTTTTACAAAGCAAATGATCACTGACTACATGTCAGAAATAGATGAAACCAAAAGAGCCCTGGATGAAAGGCTTTGCAAGAAATGAATTTTGCAAATGGAGTTTAAAAGTTTCACTCGAGATGAATAAAAGCCAATTATAATGGGAAGGTTGTGGCTCTGTGAAATAGGATTTTTGAGGGCGGAAAAATCGCCCTCTGGTCATGTCCCTTAAAGGGAGGTTTTTTTTTTTTGGGGGGGGGGGGCGATTCTGGATAACTCGAACTTCGGATAGCTCGAAACGATTTGCCTAGTCCCCAAAAATTCTAGTTAACGAGTCTTCACTGTACTTGCAGACGGCCAAACTAGTTATTTTTTGTATGGATTGCTTCTCTCCACCTTGTAAATCCCGACGTGACGCGGACGTCACCTTTTTCGGTCGTTTGGATAGCCTGGCATCCATAATTATTTGTAACTTCGCTGGAATCAACTGGTACCGACTTTCGCATCGGAAAGGAGACCGTACTGGCTGAATTTGGAGGAAACGATTTCCCCACGACAAAGCCAAGTGCGTCCAGGAATTCTCCCATTTGCGTGGGTTTAAAAAATTTTTTTTTGGAAGTCTCCGTGATTGCGTGTAGCCTTCGTCACTCTCACACAGTGACAGATGGTTCAATTGTCATGAATTTCCATTCTTGTTATCCCATGGAGTCTATGAAGTTCAATTCTATATTCAATTCAATTTTATAGAATAATATTTTAAAATTCTGATCCGGTGCCACACGTAGACCGATGCGTAGTTTTGACTTTATATAGAAACAAGGTAACTATGAAGAACGAGAGTTTTGAGGTTGAAAGGAATTTCCATATCACATTTGCTTCGTTACTTCGATGCCGAGGAGAAATTGTTTTCGTGGCCCTCTCCATAGAGCTCACGGCTAGCCGTGAGCTCTATTTTCGGATTGAATTCGTAGTACCACCATGGTAGAGGAAAAGGGATAAAGAAAGCTCAGACTCCAGAGGACATCCTTCAACATGTGGTTTTAAACAACCATGCTTATCGGTAGAATACCGTTGATTGCCTGTTCAAATTGTAGAGTCTTAATTGCAGCTCTAGGCATTTCATTAAGAAAGTACTGCATCAGGTCCAAAAGCGACCCCACGTGGCCTGGTGAATGTTAAAAAACAATTGGTCCAAAATGATTCCTTCTACAAAATGAATTGCCCTATTTAACCTGATTTCAGCTAGGGTCTAGTGAGATCCTACTGCTTCTGATAGAAATAATTTCAAGTAGATTCTGCATCAGGCATGCCACGTATATCATTTTGAGACTGCTTGAACGTTTTTGGTGTTGCTGAAATGCTGAACATACAAGCCAAATTTTGATGCTGCAGAAGTGCATCATATATCCGACTTATATATGCAGAATCAAATTAATGCGAAAAAAGTTGTCCTCCATGTGATGCGTTTTTGTCGCATCCAAAATTTGATGCGATGAAGATGCATCAAATGTAGGAAAGGTTTTTTCCATCAAGCTTTTCAAAAATCCATCAAGCTAAGGCACTGAATTTTCTGTATGTAGGTGGGACTGGCAAAACATTCCTGTACTCCACGCTCATTCACATATTGCGTGGAAGAGGACGGAATGTTTTGAGCGTTGCGTGGACTGGTATCCCTGCAATTCTGCTTCCTTGCGGTACGAAGCATCCCACGGCCTTCGACGTCCCAACGGATCTGCTCACGCCTCAAACGTGTCGAAAATATTCAATTTTTTCCTATCATTGTTCTAATTCAACTCTTTAATACATGATGTAGCAGATATGCTACATTCCAATTTTAAATATTTAGAATGCGCAGGAAGCGAGCTCTAGCAGTAAGTCAGTTCGTAGCAAATGTGCGACAGTCGAACCATTGTAATTGGAACCCCAGAGGTCGCTAAGCGGCCTACACTCTGGGATGATGCAGCTCGCACCATTATCATCAAGTAAATTGTGAAGCTGAGGGGGGTGATACAAAATGATTGTGAGCGCATGGCGTGGTCGAACCAAGTTCGCATCATATCACTAGTCCTCTTCGGCATCTACGTCACTTTCTCTGCGTTTCCTGAGCAGCTGGAATCATTTATCAACAAATCGATATTTAGAGGTTTCCCAGTTCAATGACTTTTTCTTTATCAGTTTTCATTCATGGGCTAAATAATTACCCGTGACGGAAACCCAGTTCCATTAATACCTCTAGATGAATCTTTTCACATCAGGGGTTAAGGTTGGGTATTAATCCTGCGACTGTAAATACCAAGTTTGATATTTTCTTTGACCCATGGAAATCGAAGGCCCAGACCGAAACACAATTACATGCATTTCGTGTTGCCTAGATGCTCCAAGTAGAACTTTCTGCCAGCAGATGTCTCTAACTTCACGCACCCAGCGAATAATGATTTTTCCATCACGATTCGTGTCGCCCATGACCATCTTCTCGTCGACGAGGACCGAGTTGGATCTCTTCCTTTTCTCCCTCGTCTTAGGATCGACTTCGTCCGCCTCCATCACTCGGTTGGAATCTCCTGTAGCGAGCATTCGGACTTGTTGCTCTTCCATGTATTCTACTGAGAGTAAGATAACAGACGCTTCGGTAGACCGAACTCCAGCGACTTCTCCCCGGGATGGTGCCATTCAACGCCGATCTACATCTTCACATGTTCATTCTTTATTTTTTTGTTGTCATCGGTCCATCACGACTGTCCTTTCTCACCGTCCTGCATGATTTTGTCGCCATCTGTCTCATATGTATCATTCGTCCTGGCGTTGAGCACCATTCATCGATGCGTGATACGTCATCCTTTCCAAGTGTGATTATTTCTACAGTCGCGATCGATCGAAGAAGCTCGAAGAAGCAGTGCGAAACGGTACGGTCTCGTGACCCAGCGGATGAACGGTGTTTCGAGGTCAACTCGGCATACGGCCACCAGAAATGTCTCTAGTCTGTTTTGGTCATAGGGGTGGGTGATCAGATGCGAGAGAAAGCAGTTCGGTACACTCTTCGTGTCGTATTTCTAATTCTGTATGTTCCAGTATTTGCAGAGCTCTCCGTGGTTCTCGAATAGGTCTGCAAGAGGTTGATGCGCATAGCGATTCGTTTCGTGCCCGATTACGTCCTCGAAGTCCCTCGTCAAGGCTCGTCGATAACGTCCTCAGCAGCGAACTCATCGCCTTCCGCCTATTCCAGATTCACTCTCGTTACCTCCTTGAAGCCATGCATCGTTGCAGAGAATGAGTTGTTTTTCAGTTTCTGTTTCGGCTGAACCGTCTTCGTCTCTGCGTCTCTTTCCTCTCACCATATCGAGACCGTATAGAGTAGCCAGTCGGACATCTTTCCGATCCTTTCCATGCTCTGATGGATCGTCGAGAACCATCGTGGGTCGTTTGGGTCCCTCTCACTTTCAGGTCTCAACAGTGCAACTAAGTCCATACCACGCGATCCACGATGAGTCGATTCATCTGTTCGTACTCTCGAAAAAACAGGCGCATCCATGCATTGTTTGCACCCGACAGAGTGAGACTCTATTACTTCTGCTCTTTCTTTCCTTTTTCTCTTTGCCTCGGGCGAGAATGCCCACCGCAGCGGGGCATGCAACCATGGGATTATTTGTTTACCACGCTTCTGACCAAACCTTGCGGCGGTTTCAAATAAATTTCCCATCGAGACCTAGAAAAACTGAGATAAGGCTACACTGCATTCGAGGTAGACTCGTACATGTATGCACCACTACACACGAATAATCATTCTTTTCCCGTCCTGGGGACGGAGAAAAAGCCGCATGAATATGCTTTTAATATATTTTCTTGCGATTCCGTGTGGGCCGACGCGAGTTTCTTCATCTGTCGCTCGTGTAAGCATTATTCTCTCTGGAAGAGTCCGACAAATTCAAGCAAGCCAACCTTGATGTCGGTCTTGATCAGTATGCTATTAAATCGGTGGAGCCATCTCTTCCTAGCGTCCGTCGTCCGTGATTCACCGCAGCGAAGGCGTTCCCTCACATTTCGTAAAATCAGCCATATTCAGGCCGACCTCGCTTCAACGACCGTAGCTTGATTTTCTCCCGTCTTTTCATGACTCGGTCGGCTGTCGCGGAAATCTAAGACGGATATTGAAATGCGGCTTGTACGTAACCTCATGTCTCGAAGGCCAGAGGCGTCAGCATGTGCATAACACTTTGGAAACATTCCCGGAAGAATGCCCGTGTGCCCCAATGCTTGTCGTGTGGCAGGTAAAACGAAGTGCTTCTGACATTTTAGTGTCTCTGGAGCACAGCTTACTAGTGCTATCGGTAGATGGCTCCCCAGCCGCTCCAGCAGATCGAGCAACGCACGGTCCGCTAATGTTACGCAAAAGCAGGAAAGAGAACAAACTGGAACCCTAGAATTGTTAACAGCTTCGTATGGGAATGCTGCCACCGATAACATATCTGCTTACAGTTGGCATGAAAGGTTCCGGGAGGGTAGCCAGTCGGTTGAAAACGATGTGCGCAGTGGCCAATTTTGGACTCGTCGAAACGATGACATATTGCATCACCTGCCGGACTTGTTTCAAAAAGGCAACGATCGGTTTCCAACACGGCCATCGAGTTAGGTATCTCATACGGATCCTGTCGGACCGTGCTCAGAAAATCTGGAAATGCGTGGAGTACACGTTCTTTGCCCCGCACGCTGTCGCAAGAGCAGGAGACATGCAGACTGGACGTTTGCACGGAGCTGAGGAACAGCAGCGACGATGACCCCCACCACGTTGAATCGTATCATGAAGGGTGATGAAACGTGGCTCTACCTTTCGATCCGGAGACAAAGGCACAGTGTGGAAATCGCATTCCTCCCCTGGACCAAACAAGTGCCGACTCGATACGTCCACCGGAAGACGACATTCATTGTGAATTTTTTCATGCCAAAGGCTTCGTCCATCATAAGTTTGTCTCACGAGGTCAGGCTTTGGATGAACAATTTCATGCAAATGCGCTTGGAAGATCGATGCCGTTCGCCGTAAGCGACGTGCCTTGTTCCGAGATGAAAAATGGGCCCTGCCACGCGATAGCGCACCTGGTCACCTTTTCCTGCTGGCTCGTGAGACTCTCGCTCGTCGCGGTGTGACATTGCTCCCAAATCAATGATTTGACGCCATGCGAACTAGAGTCTATTTCCGAATATGAAGGAATCCTTGAAAGGGAGTCATTCCATCCACCGATGATCTGAACCCAGCCGCGACGGCAGCACTCGAGGAACTGGAGAAATGTGACTTCCAGCACGTCTTTCAGGCCTCGTACAGTTGCTCGCAAAAATGCATGACTCGGCAAGGGGATTACTTTGAGGGGCATCATCACACCTTTTCAGCTACGTACAAACATTTTTTGCCATACTTTCCGAGAAATGTTTGTTTAGTCCATGGTTTGAACCACTAACCTCGAACTTTTNGGAACAAGCACTATCACGTACGACAGTTTACGAGTGGTATGCAAAGTTTCGGAATGGTAGAGAATCGTTGGAAGACGATGAACGCAGCGGGCGCCCTTTGACCAGTCGAACGGACGAAGCAGTGGAAAAAGTGCGTGATTTGATAAAAAGCGACCGTTGCATGTCCGTGAGACTCATCGAGGATATGATAGGTATCAGTAAATCACAAGTTTACAGCATTTTGACCGAAGATTTTCAGCGGCGAAAAGTCTGTGCGCGAATTGTTCCGCACTCATTGGACGACGATCAAAAACAAGCCAGAGTGCTGCATGCCCAAGACATAATTTCGATCGCCGATAATAACCCAAACTTGTTAAAAACCATTGTAACTGGCGATGAAACATGGTGTTTTCAATATGAGCCACTCACGAAGCGCCAGAGCTCAGTTTGGAAGACTCCAGAAGAACCAACACCAAAAAAAGTGCGCATGCAGAAGTCAAAAGTGAAAACGATGCTAACAACTTTCTTTGATTCGGCTGGGATCATCCACAAGTAGTTCGTTCCAGAAGGCCAGACGGTAAATGGCGAATACTACCTCGCCGTTATGAAGCGCTTGCTGGCCAGAATTACTCGGGTCCGTCCTCGATACCAAGCACCGGACAGCTGGTCTCTCCTCCACGGCGATGCTCCGTCTCACAGGTCCATCATCGTGCGGAACTTTTTGGCCTCAAAAGGAGTCGTAGTGCTCGACCACCCGCCCTATTCGTCCGATTTGGCACCCTGTCATTATTTCCTTTTCCCCAAACTAAAAATGAAGCCGAAAGGAAAGCGTTTCGACACGATTTTGGACATCCAAAAGGCTTCGACCGAGGTTATTTCCGCCATCTCGAAGGAAGACTACCAGAGGTGTTTCCAAAAGTTGTATGATCGCTGCAAAGCCTGCATTTCTTCGGAAGGGACGTATTTTGAATGATCAATAATGAAAATTATAAATATCACATGGAAAATTGATTTGTAACTGAAGTTCGGATACTTTTGGGACAGACCTTGTACTTCGAGAACCTGTCGTTACTACGATATGTTTGTTCGGGAAAAGTCAAATAAAGACGATCAAATGAGAGAAATTCTTAAAGTACTCCGTCGAGCCACCTTTTCCATCGCGAAGATCTTCTACTCTGATATCGAATCGATGCGATTTGATATGACGATCTGGTCCAGGTCCCCCCCATGTCCGCGTGGGTGTTTCCTTTAATTCCGTCGGTGGGACCTGGACCGGTTGCCTTCGGCTGACTATCCAAATGCAATCAAACAGGTGCGTGATCAGATTCATATCTAGTCTTCGGGGTCTCCAGGGAAGAAGTGGAATGCTTTCCTTCCTATTTTAGACTTCGGTCACACGACAGGTATAGTACGTTGCGCCATTTTCCCAAAGAATATGGGCATCGAGTCTCGGTGTGCGTTTTGGATGCTTTGGTACGATGCCGCTCTTTAAAATGTTCACGTACACGACAGAATTAAGACGTCCTTCGACGAACAACTCCGTCTTTCCGCCATGCCAGATTCCAGTCCGTACTTTACACTGCCCCTGCGTGTTTCACCGTGTGTCGAAGACATTTGGGTCAAAGGTCTTCGTTAGGGCTTCTCCAAACCCAGTTGCGACCTCTAGTAGTGAATTGCTGAATCCTCGATTCATCGAAGAGGGGTGCACGCCACCGATACTCGAGGGTCTTACCGGACGTGTCCTCTGACCAGACCATTCCGAGCGTTTTATTCCATTCGGGCACAGCGGTTTCTTACGTGCTACACATTCCATTGCCAAATCGGTGGGGATGAAGTGTCGCCGTTCCATGACTCGTACGCATGGGCGATGTCGACGAGAGGATCTCCACGATGAGTGTGGACATGGAGGCTTAGGGCACGTACTCCTCGAGATGCGACTGTCGAAGGCCTTCCGGATCGCTTTTCCGCAGCAGCGACATTCTTCTGGATGAACTTCGCGATAATATTGCCCAGATCCAAGAGACAAGCCGATATCATCGGCGATCTGTCGTCGACTCTGCTCGCATTCTGAACGGCAGAAAACACCACCTCGGAGGAACGGGGAAATATCGCTCGATCAGTTTGTTTTTCATATGGTGAACTCTGATCATCTGCCCAGTTACACGTTATGGGCCAAGTTAGGGGTTAGCTCTGGTAACTTCGAAGCATTAGACACATTGTGCCTTTCTCTGTGGAGTCGCCATTTTTAGTATGGAAGGCCATCTGCTGGAAACTGTGAGAAGTAAGTATTATGGTTCGCAATTATAGAAAACTTTCATAGTCAATTTATTATATTCAGGAATATCACTGTCGTGAAACACCTCGTTTAAAATCTAAGCTATAATGAAAGTGTATCCATACTTTTTGGACACCCTGTACTGTTCGCCAGTGTGGGCCGACAGCTGCCAGGCGACGAAGATCGGC
>CAJPEV010003006.1:17875-35952 GCA_905338385.1 Darwinula stevensoni | reverse complement strand
TCCGGGACGCCCGTCACGAAAAACAAGCGGAACAAAGTGTTTCTTTCACTGTATCGTCTTGGATGATGCAATCTAAACAAAGTGGGATGCAAAAAGTAAAGGGAAAGGAGGGAAGACCATCCATTGAGATTTTTTTTTCTCGATCAGCTTAATTTTGCTTTCCTGGCGGTGATATAACGGTTAGCTCGTAAAGAAAAAAAAAGCTCCTCGTGCATCGCCCTGAAATGTGCGAATCAGAGTGAAGATTGTGGTACTGCCACAACTTCATACTGCACAAAATTGTCACAACTCACAAATGTGAGTCTTGTCTTTTGGTTTATAGATTATGAGGTCCCCTTTCAAATTTATACTAAGGAAGTAATGTAGTTGTAAATTTGCATTGGGATGTACTCCTAGGAAGCAGGTAGTCAAAACATGAGATAAAGAAGCCTCACAAATTGTGAACAACCCCGTTTGAGGCATCAGCGATGAAGTTGAAAATTCTGTAAACTGTGCAGTCCAAAATGCGACCATGAGACACTGAATAGCTGGAATGACCGAGAGATACTCTGCTCGCGTCAACTCGCACCAGAGGCTGACTTCATATTTTCATTTCTTGAGGGAAGTCCTCCTTATTTCACATAATTCAAAGCTTAAAAAGAATAGATGCAAAACTGGATGTGCTTTCTAGATACAAAACCATTACAATTAAAGAAATTCCGAAAACCCGAGTAACCGTCAGATCACCGTATACAGTAACCACGCAGTAAAACGTAAGGGAATCCGCGCGAACGCAGACTCCCCAAAGGCAAAAATATTGCCGTTGACCTACCCACATTTGGGGCAGTCACAGGGGTCAGCTCAGCCGGAGTGCAATGGAAGAGCCTCACCCTGGGAGAACGACCTTGGTGATCATCGTTTCTCCCCGGCCAGGTAAGTTTATGAGCCATCTAGACCCAGTGACCCTAGTCAAACTTTCCTTCCTCCCACTATGACCCGTCCCTCCATTCCTCAACCTCCCACACTTTCTCTCGTCCATGGAAAGGAACCAAGAGGTTCTATTCCATTCCGAACTAGGCTGCTCCGAAATGGGAACCAGGAACGCCTTTGCTTTCCAAGTTAATAAATATTGCATTGAGAGAAGACCCTAAAAATATCATCGTTGCCACTGTGGCTCCATCTAGGCAGAGGAGTTCTTTATCTCCCCCTACCCCTTCCCTTCTCCAATGAACACCCGAGATAGTATACAAGCTGATGAATCTGGAATGTAGCGCAGACGGCATCATAATCACAATCAATCAAATATGGTAATGCTGTCAATCACCAATTCTTTCATCCACTAAGCTGGCAGCTTGTATGGCAATTCTAGAGGGGTGGCCAGCTTGAGGAATCCCCTTCACCTCACCCTTGCAATGCATGCACGGAAATCTAAAGACTGCGGACGACTAGCTTGTGATAGACTAAGTGTATAACCACCCACGATTAACGGATTAACGGATTAACGATTAACGGATTTTTTTCATCACTGCTCAGGGGCTTCTGAACCTTGAGCTTAAAACAAAAATACTTTTGAAGTGGGTCTTGCAGGAAGTGCATATGCACTGGGTCCATAAATTCCTTATTTTTCCCTCTCCTTTTATGGGATCCTGATCCTGATTCCAATGCGTCCAGGTTCTTCAGCAATGACTTATGGTAATAGCAATGCAAGACCAAAATTGCCTCAATGTGATACTTTTGCAAGGTACACATTCATCGGCAGATTTTATGAGGGGACCTGACAATCAAAGAGTGAAGACACGACAGTGTGGGTGGGTTCCAAGTATTTAGAGACATCTGTTCGCCCTTATCAATAGCCAGGATTCTTAGAAGCAGAATCGGGGCTCAACTTATTCGAGGATTCAACTCACAGGGAGTCCATCGACGGATTACGAGTGCCTCTAAGCCCGGCCGTGCTTCATTGGATGGAAGGCAAAAGCAAAAAATTGGAGAGCGCACGCTGGTGAAACGTGTGCTTCAACTCATTCAGCTCTTTGTGTTCCATCCAATGAAGCATACATTAGGCACTCTTCGCGAGAATGTTTCGCTTGTGTGCAGCTGGGCGTAGTCTGCTGTCAAGACTTGGAAAGAGTTGTTCCCGCGTCTGCTAGATGGATGATCGACAGTGACATCTTTATTGTAATCCTGCCAATGAATGGGATTCAAGCGAGGTGCCGCCTCTTGTTACATTCTCTACTAAGATCTATCTCTACTTATTAAGGGCACCTCTAAGAAGATGACTCTCCCTCTTTTCTTTTCCTCTCAATTGTAGGGGAATCCGCGCGAACGCAGATTCCCCGCAGGCAAAAACTTCGCCGTTGACCAACCCGCATTTGGGGCAGTCACAGGGGTCAGCTCAACCGAAGTGCAATGGAAGAGCCTCAACCTGGGAGAACGGCCTAGTTGATCACCGTTTCTCCCCGGCCAGGTAAGTTTATGATATATGTTGTCCCAGTGACCCTAGGCAAACTTCACCTGCTCCCAGCATGCCCCACCCCGCGATTTCGAATCCACCCCCACTCCCCCCTTTCAATTCAATTAATTGAGGCGGGTCGATTCCATTGTAAACCAGGATGCCTGAAAAGGAATACGAAAGCAAGAAGAATGCTTCTCCTCTTCTTAGAATTATTGGGAGGAAGAGTAAATACTGTGAATGCGCAATGCATTGTATCTCCATCTATCGGTAAGCGGAGAAACTCCTCCCAAGCTCTGTTTCGCTTTTTCCTCACAAACACTCCACCAGAGATAAGATAGCCAATGTCAAGGTCAATGGAGACTTCCGAATCACCAAACAAGCCAAAAATGGGATATTTACATCATCATAATATTATATACATCATAATGAAATTTAAAAAAAAAATCATTTTTAGGATGGTTGTTAAAAGATTGAATAGTAGAATCGCCCTTCGAGATCTTGCAATCACGGATAGTCTTATTGGCAATATTAATTTTTTTTGGCAAAAAAATTACTCTGCTATTACCTCACAGAACTCTTCCCACTGACCACGATATTGGATGCCTTATTCTACCCGAGTTTGCCTGTTCGAAAGACGGCATTGATGACGTCACTGTCGGAGCCCCACACAAAAGGCACGCGATGACTTGTGAATGCGGAACGTGTAATTCCTGGGATGAGAATGCGCTATCGCTCGTTGGTGGACCCTTATCGTATGACGTTCTGCAGCCATGCGGTGACGTCACGATGCGATGCCATTTAGTGACGCCATGCAGTAGCGATCGCCGAGTGGCAAGTTTGAAACATGATAATATCTCTTGGTAAGATTGTTGGACAGATAGATAAAAGTGATGAATGAATCTGAATCCTGCTTGCTCTCAGCCTAGTGGAAGCGCCGAAGGGGAGTCCAAACCACCATAAAACGATCCAAGTGCTGTTGGTCTGTTGGAGGGACCATCAGAGGCCCACCAACTACTCAAGTATTTTGAGATTTCCATGATTATTTCCTTATATATAAATTTTAAGTAATATCAAACCTGTTTCTCCATTGCTTATTGCCTTACTTTCAGTAATATCATGCCCCTTAAGCTGCCTGGATTTCTCATGCGCGATTGAGGCAAGTAAAGCAGGAATCGTACTTTCGAAATCTTACATTAGTTGGACTTGAGAGGGGTGCAGAGTATGTCATTCATTACGTATGTTTTCCAGAGGAAGTGTAACAATACGGTATTGGCCTGGTTTCGGTTTCACATATGAACCGCCCTCCTGATATGAAATTTTGAGACGGCGTATTCTGATATCGTTCCATCTGATTTGGCCAACGAGACAGCATTTTCAAAGCATACTATTTTTTTTTTAACTTGAAATATCGGTCGCGGCCATGCCGAGAACAGGTCGTTGACTGGCACCCATGCATGGCTGGTTGAGCAGACGACACCCGTGCCGTAATCCGTGAGACTGACGTAATCACAAAAAGCTATGCGAAAAGTCAGCCCCAGTCTCTCAGACCAACTAGTTAGCCGCGAGGTTAGAACAGCGGTCTCGAGCCTTTGGAAGAGAGGGCAACAAGGATATTTTGATCGAATAGGAGTGGACAGCATGGGGAAACTGAGCTAAAGTGAAGAAAAGGGAGGAGAATGAGAAGACGGAAAATAGATAAGTTAGAGAGGAAGGGAGATGGTGTGTGTGTGTGTGTGCATATGTCTGTGTCTGTGTCTGTGTCAGTGTATTTCCTCGGGCTTCCGGTAGATGGGGTTACTGTAATAAGAGCCATTTATTGTGTATCCTCTTCTCCTCAGTAGTATCGAAACAGGGGGAGTATTTAATTTTTATTTTATTTCCCTCTTCGAACACCCTTGTTTACAGTGGAATCGAGCCCCTTGGATTGCTTGATTGGAAAGGGAGAAGTGGGAGTGGCTGAGGAATGGTGGGATGGGTCATTGTGGGAGAAAGGAAAGTTTGACTAGGGTCACCGGGACGACATGGATCATAAACTTACCTGGCCGGGGAGAAACGATGATCACCAAGGTCGTTCTCCCAGGGTGAGGCTCTTCCATTGCACTCCGGCTGGGCTGACCCCTGTGACTGCCCCAAATGTGGGTAGGTCAACGGCGATATTTTTGCCTTTGGGGAGTCTGCGTTCGCGCGGATTCCCTTTCTATTGATATATTGAAACATTCAAAGGTTCGACAAGCATTTACGTTGTTCTACCTCTATGACGTGCTTTCTGGCTGCTGTGATTGTCTGGTGATAAAGGTTACCTCCCAAAACTACCACATGAATATGATCTCCGACTCGCTATTTTAGTATGGTGTTTTCTTTCTTTCAAATTACTGGTTGTCAGATCTAAGTGGTACCCACCTAATGAGGGGGTAATAGATTGGATTGGAGAGTGTCAATCAAATCGGCCACCTCGGAACGCAAGGGCGACTACCTGTCCCCTTATTGCGGAGTTGTGGTATAGTCCATTGTCTTGTTTCCACTGGGAGAAATTCCCAGGCCTAGGTTCTCCCGGGAAATGTCTTTTTTCATCAGCTGTCTCATTAGATGCCTAACCTTTCTGGCCGAGCAGCATTTTTAAAGCTTGAAAATATGCCCTGAGGGGGCAGTAGACGCCTTTTCGCACCTTGTATATCAGTTTCCTAGGTGGAGTACTATTTACGCCGCATCAGAAAGGCGAGCCGACAACGGCGAATCTTGATGTGTCAGGGGAACGGTGCATGGTGCATTTGCTTTTCAGTCCGCAGAATCCCTAGATCTTTCAATTCTGCTGGTAGAAGAAGTTTAAACCTTGTTGTTTCTCGCCGTCCCATCTAATTTGGATTGAATGTTCCTTGAATGATCCTTGAATGGCTTCAATAGAGTTTTAGTTTTGTGGTCTTTCCATCGGGTACACAGCATGACGCGCACTCACACAAGGCTGGTAAAAGTCAGGTGTAGGAGACAGGCTTTCTCGGGCCTTTGTCAGGTGGTTCGACTAGGTGAAAGCCCTGACCGGGCTCAGAAATTTCTTAGGTTTAGGCCTGCCCGGCCGTTTCAGTAAGCCCACTTATATCTTTTTTCCGATAATTTCTTCGAGTCGAAGCCAGGCTCATGTATGGAGAAAAGCCCACTTTTCGGAAGCACTTGACAGCAAAGGGATGGTTAATCCTCTTTATAGCCTCATTCATCAACTAGAGCTAGGTTAAGGGGAATATCTGAGGGATCTGCCACATCACATACATAGGAACGCGTCATGTTTTCAGGGTTGCCGGATGGCATTTTCGCTTTAAACGTTCCTCTAGCCAATAATTTCATTGAAGAGAAGGACATCATGCATTTTCCAAAGTCCAGGGGAGCACATGCTATCATAATAGCTGAGCTACTTGCACTGACGACGAAGAGAGGAAAAAACCCTCAACTGAGCTGTTGGTATTTTGTCACATCTTTGACATCCCTGCTCTTTCCCCAGGGAAAGCTCACAAATTGCCTTTCATCCTTCCTGGGTCAAATAACTTTTCCTGTCACCCTTTTGCCGAGAAGCCAAGCCAAAGGTCTACTGCCTCCATTAATCATCTTGTTCAGAGAATGTTTCCTCTTCCCCCCCCCCACCTGATACAAGGCTGAAGGGTTGGAGAGGAATGTTGTGCCCATACTGATTTTCTTCCTCTATCCCCCTCATTAATCATAGTGTTCCCTTTTGTTTTCGAGCCGCCTGACATCTTAATGCATTCCTTTACTTGTCTCTCTCAACCCTTGATTTAAACGCATGCATAATGGTGCATTCTAATCCCAGAAGTCACTTTCGAACTATCTGGATCAGGATCCTATACTCGGAGAAAAGCAAGTGACGAAAGGAGGTTTCAACGCACAGTCTAGTCTGTATCCTGAATCCTTGTGCAGCAGCAATGCCTAGAGGACCGCCATAAAAGGGATTAATTTTTTAATTGAGTTTATTCAGGGACTCCATATTTTATGGAGGGGGTGGGGGAAGTCGAAAAAAGGGAAGAAGTTGAGTTCAGAAAAGTTTATTTTTCAAAGTTTTTTTCCACGAAAATTCCCCTTCGTCAACATTATTGCTCTCATTTGTCACCATCGGCTGTGACACATCTTATGAACTTCATTCACCGTTGACTCTTTAACAGCCTACCGCTTGCACAAAGATTCAGGATATAAACTATACAATACTGAATCCATATTCGAACTATTTGGACGCATAACAATCCGAATCCAATCATCTCGCAGTTGGAAAAAAAGTCCAGAGTATAAAATAACCTCGGTGTTTATGCTGAAGGTTCGGAAGCAAATCGGCAATGATAGAAGAATCTGTTCATAGATCCCCACGAAAGGCTGTCATTCATTAAATCTCATCACATGACACTCTTCTGTGGCTTCAAGATTCCCATAACGGAGTAACAAGAGTGAGGAAATGGTGATTTCTCGTGAGAAGAATGTCCCAGGTTGGCCATTCCTCTAGAATTGCCATGTGGGAATGCTCAGTTGGTGAAATAATTGATGATTGATAGCATTTGATTGATTGTGGTTATAATACCGTCTGCGTTACATTCCACATTCATTATCTTATATTATGTCGGGTGCTCGTCGAAGTGGGGTGAGGGGTGCGGAGAGAGAGAGAGAGAGAGAGAAATCCTCTGCCTTGTGATAGATGGAGCCACAGTGGCAACAAGTATTTACTTAGTGCCTTTTCCCAGTGTAATATTTATTTACCTGCGAAGCAAAGACGTTCTTGGTTCCCACTTCGGAACAGCCTAGTTCGAAATGGAATAGAACCTCTTGGTTCCTTTCAACGGGCAAGAGGAAGTGTGGGAGACTGAGGAATGGCGGGATGGGTCAAGGTGGAAGGAAGTGGAGTTTGACTAGGGTCACCGGGACCACATGGATCATAAACTTACCTGGCCGGGGAGAAACGATGATCACCAAGGTCGTTCTCCCAGGGTGAGGCTCTTCCATTGCACTCCGGCTGAGCTGACCTCTGTGACTGCCCCAAATGTGGGTAGGTCAACGGCGATATTTTTGCCTTTGTGGAGTCTGCGTTCGCGCGGATTCCCTTACGTTTTACTGCATGGTTACTGTATACGGTGATCTGACGGTTACTCGGGTTTTCGGAATTTCTTTAATTGTAATGGTTTTGCTAGATCTTTCGTGTAGGTCAAAACGTAGATAAGAAAAATACGAAACTTAATACACTTTATTCCTCCTGAAGGGAGTTCTTTACTTTTATACTTCAGTCGGAGACCACGCTCAACTGCGCTCGTCTCAGACATGCTACAGTTTCGACAGACGTGGAAAGAAATGGGGTCTTATTAACAATCGCAAACATCTCTTATTTGTTTCATTACTCATTCTAAAAATTGAACGTCCTATCCAATATCCAAGAATTTCTAGCCTTATAAGATCCTTGCCCTGCGAAAGCAGCCCGAAAAAGAAAGAGTCCTCGCAAAAATAGTTATTTTGTCCCTTGGTTAATATTGATTTCTGTCGTAGAGATTTTAACTAGTTATATATGGTCCGCCCTTCCTGGGTGTATTGCTTCTCTCTAAGGCATGTGGTCAAAGGCTGAATCGTGAATTCTTGAATCCTGTTATTCATTCAAACCAACTATCTCATACATATATTTGCCACGAAGACAATCCTTTGTACCACGCTGCGAGCAGAGGTCAAAACAGGTCAAGTGATGCAATCGTGACCAGATCCATCCAGATCGGATATCAGCCCGATGCCCAGCGTCGATTCGACCTTTCTCATTGAGGCTGCCCCGCCCGCTTAATGGGAGCATTATCATCCAACCAGCTTCATTCAATCAGCCGGGGAAAGCTCGCTTCAGTAGCTAGGAAAGGCTAATGGAATGGGGATGCCTGGAGATGGCTGGGGGATCAGCCATCCCCTGCTTCGTGCTCCCCCATCACAGTTCACGGATTTCAGAGTCGTGTTAGCGCGGGTTGCAATGAATCGACCCCGAAAACATGGGTGGCGAAAGCGTGGCCCACTGAGTCTGCGTGTACGGCTCCCGAGGAAATTCCGAAAAAGAAAAGAACGGAGTCATTTCCCCCCCCCCCTCACTCTCTCGGTCATTCCAGCTATTCAGTGTCTCATGGTCGCATTTTGGACCGCACAGTTTACAGAATTTTCAACTTCATCGCTGATGCCTCAAACGGGGTTGTTCACAATTTGTGAGGCTTCTTTATCTTATGTTTTGACTACCTGCTTCCAAGGAGTACATCCTAATGCAAATTTACAACTACATTACTTCCTTAGTACAAATTTGAAAGTGGACCTCATAATCTATAAACCAAAAGACAAGACTCACATTTGTGAGTTGTGACAATTTTGTGCAGTATGAAGTTGTGGCAGTACCACAATCTTCGCTCTGATTCGCACATTTCAGGGCGATGCACGAGGAGCTTTTTTTTTCTTTACGAGCTAACCGTTATATCACTGCCAGGAAAGCAAAATTAAGTTGATCGAGAAAAAAATATCAATGGATGGTCTTCCTTCCTTTCCCTTTACTTTTTGCATCCCACTTTGTTTAGATTGCATCATCCAAGACGATACAGTGAAAGAAACACTTTGTTCCGCTTGTTTTTCGTGACGGGCGTCCCGGAGGAATGGAATGCGTCGCCGAAGCCTCCGTGGGTTGGGCAACCGGTCATCAGCTCGTGCGTGATTGCGGGTTTCTTTCGCTGCTGGAGCGAGCCGGTGCCCGGGCGAGAGATAATCACGAGCATGGTGCAACTTTGGGTTCGAGGGCGCGCTGTAGGATTACATGAGGGGAGGTGGGAGAATATGAAACGAGGTGCGATTTCAGTCCCGTTGAAACGGGAAAATACTCGAATCTTTGGGAATTATTTGCATTATTTTCTCGGGGCATTCCTGTCCGTTAGTCGTGACGATACTATTAATCAGTCAACTCTTTGGAAATCTTGTCTGACCACCATTAGTTGGGGGATTCTAAGAGATACCTTTCAATATGACTTTTGCGATAACCTTGAGAATCGGATTTTCCCCAAATTTAAAACTCTGAGCGCCTGGTAGCCTTCCGTCGCGCTTTAATGCGGGATTCGATTCTGGATCCCAAGATACGAATTTAATTTTGGACGGCAAACTCGGCGCACCCGAACACCCGAGGAAATATTAATTCACGTTCAGCCATGACAGGTTCGACATCTGCAGTTGTACGACCTGCGCTCAGAACGCAGAAGTGCTTGGACCCGGTCACTTGCTTCCTCTGATTGCGATCAAGGACTCGAGAGTATTCCAGAAGACTCTCGAGTTTATCGGTTTCAAGGAGAGGCAGTCTGGCAGTCTCTTCAACGCACTCGAGAAGAGCACTTAACTCCTTAGCGCGGGCATTGAAGCCAGGTGATGGAAAGCCGGAATTGCTTTGGCTTCCGTCCTCGTATTGATTTTCATGAGTAGCGAAGTCAATCCAATTTGGATGGACGAGAACATGCAATAAATCCCATTTTCTTTGGATGAAATCGACCCAGCTCCTCTGCATTGTAAATAGTAGTGTTTCTCAGTGAGATTCGTACTCTTGGCAGAATGTGTCGCACTTCTCTCAAAATGGTTCGTACCTTTCCTGCCATGAGATGGCAGGAGGGAGTCTGAAAAATGCAATGCCTTCGAATCGTTTCGAAATATCTATGAAGTATTTTGCTGCTGGTGCTCAGAAATTTGCAGCAGGTACGATGTAAGAGGTGGACAGTTCTCACTTTTTATCACTTGGCTTTAATATCCCGTCCGTGCTAGGGAGTTTAGCTTGGGATTAGTTGTGCAGCTGAAGAGAGTAATGAGAAGAGAGAGCCTCTTAGAAACCGATAAAGTCGAGAGTCTTCTGGAAACCTCTCGAGTCCTTGATCGCGATCAGAGGACGCAAGTGACCGGGTTCGAGCACTTCTGTCTTCCTGGCGGAGACACAGCACAACTGCAGACGTGGAACTCGTCATGGACGTGCGTGCATTGGCGTCTGTCTGGTGGGTCATCGATGCCACCTCGGCCATTGCTCTCGCAATGCTGGGAAGCCGCCTCTTGCGAATAACTTGAGCGTCCTTGACTTTTTGTTTTGTGGACATGCTACAAGGGGCTGGCTATCGAAAAGAATGGGTGAAGCCTGGTTCACCGTGGCAGCTTGTTGTTGTCAAGGGACAGGTAAGATCAGTGGCGTGCCCGAGGGGGAGGGGGGAATTGAGAGGTTGGGGTTCTTAACCCCCCCCCCCTTGGGAAAAAATTTAACAGGTTCGATTCTCAAAAAAAAATTTTTTCCCATATATGCAGGGTGGGTCACCAATTTTTCATGTCAATCCCCCCCTCCATTGTGATTTTCTGGGCATGCTACTGGGTAGGATAGTTCCACCCTTCTCCACCGTTTTTAACTAGACAAATTGACTTAATCCGGCAAAGCCAAGTCCATTCTCTCCTTCTCAACCGCAGTGGGAACAGTGTGCAGGAACAGTGTACCTCAGCATTTTTTCCTCTAAAGGCTCTCGCTCGAATAATTTTGTTTATAGTATCCTTCTATCTTTTTATTTTTTACGGGACGATTCGTCCCATGTGTCAGAATCGAAGAAGGCGAACCCATGTGCAAAAAAAAAAGCCCCCATCTCAAGGTCTTTGATATATAAGTCGCACGTAGCAGAATTGTTCAATGAAACCGAGCCATTGTCACTCACTTCCCTCGTCTGCGGCACTTCAGAAATAAACGAATTCTTTACGAGATTGGGAGCAGACCACCTCCTACCATTTATTTATTTATTAATCGCGTAGATGAGAAAACCCAAAAAGCAAGTTATGAAGGGGAATGGGAAGGGGTTCAGAAGCGTCATGGTGAATGTTGACAACGCAAATACGTCATTGTGAGAAACGTAGGTCGTTCTTGCAACATGAGGGATGTCTCAAGTTTTATTCTCCATCGTGGAATGGATCTGAACTCGTCACTGCTGGACTGAAGAACCTGGAGACCACTGAGAAAATGATCCGGTCATGAGCCATTTCGGGCTGTGTCATCACAGGTACTGAATCGTTGAACAGTTTCCCTGACGGAGGCTTCAAAAGCAGGAAACTCGGTTTCCTACGCGCTATAATAGGACTTGTAAAACATTCTGAATTTTATACCAGTCGTGCGGCTATTCATGATCTCATGAGCGTTTTCTTTTTAGTCATAAAAAAATGCTTTCTCGGGTTGGAAAACATTTTCCCCGGACTTTGAAGTTCTTTTATTCCTTCATTCCCGGAAGGAGGCTTTGCACCCCCGAAACATAGGTTTCATCTCATTTTATTAGTGACCGGTGGAGAGTGTTCCCTGTTGTTTTATTGCTTTCAAGGCTTCTATCAATGAATTCACAGCAATCTCCCGTGACACATACGGATAAATCTCAACCAGACGGAATGCATTTCGGTTGAATTTACCCTCCGTGCGCCTTGAAGATCACTGTAATCAATCTGCATTATGGAACATTCGTATCAGACGTGTGCCACTCTCGTGATGAGTTTCTGCATGATTTAACTCACAAATCGGGCTGACACAATGCAACATATATTTGATTAGCCCATCTTGCCGTTCGTAAAACTTCATTTTTACAAACGGTAAGATGGTCAAATCAATATTTAAAAAATCTGTCAAATTATTATAATCTCTCAGAATACCTGCGGTTCTACAGCCTGAACCTATCAAAGTTCCAGTCTGACACCGCTGTTGAGAAAATCTCAGATGTGAAGTGAGTGCATTTTTAACTTGAGACATGAAATGGATGAGACTTCAGGTAATACGGCTTTCCCATGACGATTGGCTAACCGCGGAACCAGCAAGTTGAGTCTTAATGAAGCTCTATACTCCAAGAGAAAGCGAAAAAGCTTCTCTTTTTATCACCTGAGCAAGTGTTCCAACTTTTTCCTTGAAATAAGACGGAAGAATGAGGAAAGTGGATGGAACATCGTCTCAGCACGTCCACGAATCCCGACTCTAGGTATACTCAGAACACAAGTAATTGCGACGTGTCCAGGAGACTATAAACATTTCGTGCATCCTAGGGCCAATAAGTTTACATGTATCACATTGCAGGATACTCCTGTGTTGGATTTCTACACTGAAGGTTTGAGCAGGACCGTGCCCCTGATGAGGATCCTGCTATTCTTTCAGATCCCAAAGGCTCCTTTCCTTTCTTCTCTTTTAAAATTCCATTATCTTACTTTTTGGAGTCGGTCGTCTTGATTAGCCAGCTTTGGGATCTCATTACTTTTCTCCTATATATATATATATATATACTTTTTTTTTAACAACGGTGTTCTAGGAATCGATCGCTCCTCGAGATCCTCCAAAGGTGCACCACCAGCGCAACATACAACAGTACCTCACTTATCCAAATCAATCAAGAAGCTTTTGCTGATGTCGGCTAATGATTTATAGCAAACTTTTAGAAAACAATGCTCTCCCTAAAAGCAACACCAGTCTCTTCGGCGGCTCATTAGTCAAATTCAGTTAAATGGTTTGCCTCTATTTCAGTTTGTGTCTTTGATATTAAGTTCTTTTTCGTTATTTCAATCCTATATCAGTACTTCAGACCACCAAAAGTTACACCATGACATCAAAACCAGAACATTAATACTTCATTTATCCAAACTGATCTAGTAGCTCTATTAGTAGTATTAGTCTAATTCAACTCTCTTGGTCATTGTGTTCAGCCATCAGAATGAGATTATCGCCAAGCATGCAATTCCACTTCTCCAGAAGTACTAGTGTGATTCAGAAAAACACTTTTGAACTAAGGGATCTTGATGAGTGCAGAGAGTTAGGAGAGTGGAATTCATGTTTCATGATGATGGTTTTGGGCTGAAAATTTGCATGAGGAAAAGGTTTTGCAGTGCTGATCCTGACTCACCTTTTAATTCCTCACACACTTCCTGTCAAGGGCTTAAAATGAGGCAGATGCCAGGATGGTACCACACCCCACCCATGACAAGTAATTACAACTTAACAGTACCAAAAGCACAAATCAATCATCATCATGAACATATTTTTAGGGCATGGCTTTGGACCTTGATGGTGTTTCCCAGGATCACAACTGGAAATATGGGTTTTGGAGTTTCTCCCTTTATCCAAACACATTCAAGGCCTCTGACCCTCACGCTGACAGCAAGACAAGGGTTTTTGATGGGGGTTTCCATAAATTTCAATAAGTCATTAATTGTATCAAGAAGGTTAAAAATTGGGGATAATGTGTGCATCAGCAATGGAGCAAAAAAAGAAAAAACACGAGTATGGTTTGTATGCATATCCACAACAGAATAAGTCATGCCTCTGGAGAATGAATTGATGAGAGCCTCCCCGAGAGAAAATAAAGAACTAAGCAATATAACAAGTAAAGGTACAATATACTTTACTTATAAGTACATTTCCACACTATTATGCTCAGTTTCCAGATGAGAAGTTTAAATATATAAAGGAAACTCTTATCACCTCTTGGAACAAATCCACTGCATGGAATTCTGTGAATCTTTTCGGTTGATTTTCAAAAGAGGTTTGCTAATTTTGGCACAAAAGTAGATAACATCGAAGAATATCTAGAGGTAGTCAAGATCAAATGTCAAAGAAGTGAGAGCACTTTTATTGAAGTACCAAAATTGATAATGAGATGGCTGAAAAAAGCCATGAACAAGTTCAGTTCTAGTTCTTGATGGCTGAAGCAAAGTAGGTATTCTTCCCGTATGGTAATATAAATTACAAATGAGCATAGAGAAATTACCTTCCATCATAAGGATCAGGGGTTCACATTGAAGAACAGTAGCTCTACTAGCTGGATAGTCTCAATTTTTATATTATGTTCAAGTACCAATACTTTTTTTTTAAGTTGGAAGGAAACTGGAGCCTAGGAGTCCTATAAATTGCATATGATTTTAAAACATTTTCATGAGGTCTGGCTAATAAACTTAATGGAACAAACTGCAAGGTTAGGCCTACATTTGTTGACTCCTCCAAAGGATTGCCCATGAAAAGAAAAGCTGGGCATATAAGATTATGTTTAAATTGTGCACATTGATAGAAAAAAATGGGCTAGAATGTGAAGTTAAGACCTATCATCATTGCTGACAGAAGTATGGAATTGAAGTATCTGAGCCACAGTTATGAATATGTATTAGATATTTAATGCTTTATATAAGAAATTTATATAAAAAGTAAAAATGTATATAAAAATATCACTAAAATCATTTCTCATTTCCAACCATTTTACATTTGTTTACAATCATGCAAGCTGCAGGGTTGCCTCACTCCTCTCTAAAAGTTATAATTTCATGCAGGATATGGTTGCAATCCTGGTCTTTGTTTTTAGTTTTTATAATTATCTTTAGAACGAGATTCCTGGTGACTGACCTTTAGGTTCTTATTCCAATAAGAAAGTACTGAGACTGAAAAGTATTCAAGAAATACAGACCTTGAGCAAAGCAGTATCTAAGACATCCACAAAAAGCAGCAGTGTATACAAGAGTGGGAACTTTCAGCAATCTTTACACTGAGCCCCCCTCTGAAAATCATGCATACACTACTGGACATATGAAACTTTAAGTGATTAGGCAATAGATTGGCTCAGGTGAAGTGTCTAAGCCCCCAAAAAGCTAGACTTATAGATACTTTGATATCCTTAAACCATCTCTGTCCAATTCCAGGCCTTTTGAGGAAAGAACTTGCAGTGAGCTCAAGAACTTAGCACATTCTCAAACTGAGGACACAATTGAGTGGACTTGATGGAATTTACATCGCAAAAGTCATTGCAAGTACATTAATCTTGATACTGAACAAATGCAATCCGGTTTCACTATAGGCCTACTATTCTCATTTTTCATTTATTTGCCTAGGCTAATGTTAGACGCCATATCTCAGGATTTTCACTTCTACTTGGCAAACCTAACATTAGGTGGTACTTGTAGTGTCTTTTCAACTGCCTTCCAGGCATAGCAGCTTCCTAGCTGGAGCATTGGAATGCTGAGATAATAGCCAAGGACCATGCTGAACTCATTGGAGAAGGAAACTGGTGGCTTAGCAAATCATGATAAAACAAAACCAGAAACGCTGGAGGCCTAAAAGAGATCGTAGCATTTTGGGCTTCCAACTTAACTCCCGCGGAAAATCAACATGACAGTGAAAGCCTGGGCAGCGGCACTACACGTGGCGGAGGCAGCATCGAGCCAAGTCCTGCCGTCACAAAATGACGCAACGATAACGCAAGCATGACGCTATGTTAACGCAAGCATGATGCTACGTTAACGCAAGCATGACGCACCTAAGCCAAGCGTCACGGGATTTCCTCAGCTATGATACGCTACCTGATCTTTGAAGTACTTTGTTTTAATATTTTCCCTCAAACGTGTCAGTGGTTGACAAATAAAGCTCATGCGATACTTGATAATCAATCACATCTGAATGAGGTATTACTTTCGACTGGGAGTGGCGGGGAATGGCTAAAGGATGTATATCTTTGTATTTCTCAGAAATCAAGACTAAAAATAAATCTCTGCCAAACATGCAACGACCAAGACCATTCAGGAAATTAATCAAAATAGTGTTTATCTTGAAACGAATCTCTCTGGGATCCTCGTAAGGTCACCACGATACATTTACGGTCAATAAGCGACTTGATGGAGGAAGACCATACCTAGGCGGGGAACCGAGAGACCCTCAGTTTGCTCTTCCGTCTTCTGCCCGAAAAAAAACCGGCATTAACGATAGAGCAAAGATAAATTCTTCAGCCCGCCGGTAGATGGCAGCACTGAGGTTACGAGCGAAGATTCCGTATTCTCGTCTATTTGTAAGTGTTTTTACAAAGTAGGATTCGTTTTTGCTTATACCCAATTTCGACCACCCTTGTTTCTAGTGAAGCCAAACGACTATGATTATTTGATTGGAAAGGGGGAAGTGGGAGTGGATGAGGAATGGCGGAATGGGACATGGTTGGGAGAAGAAAATTTGGACTGGGGTCGCCGGGACGACATGGATCATAAACTTACCTGGCCGGAGAGAAACGATGATCACCAAGGTCGTTCTCCCAGGGTGAGGCTCTTCCATTGCACTTCGGTTGAGCTGACCCCTGTGACTGCCCCAAATGTGGGTAGGTCAACGGCAATATTTTTTCCTTTGGGGAGTCTGCGTTCGCGCGGATTCCCTCACAATACTTAACGTTCTACAAGCGAGAAAAATATTTTGCAAGCATTTGCCTATTCGCGCACCATTCATTTTTTTTTTTACTGTGTTGCTGTGAAATACCATTTAATTTGCGAAAACTAGATTAGTAGAACTTAAAAGTAGGCATATCATGCCATCTAACGATCATGCCATTGGCTAACAAGCCACTTTATCCATAACAGACCTCTGCACGAACCCCCGTCTGGCGGACTGTTAGGTACGGGCTGGACGCTTCTACTGAAGCCGTCTCGAAGACTGTTATGTACACGAATGAGTCAAGTCTCCTGACTGGTTTGTGATTAATGCTGATGTTAGCGGTACTACCCACAAGTACGCATGAGAAAGTAATATCCTCATGTGCTGAAACGCGAACACTGAATTGGTCAAGACCTGTTTTTCACCCGTCTTAAAAATTGATTTTCTTTGTGCTTAAAGGGAAGAAAGAATTGCTATGCACAGCCTTATATATTTATCATAGACTGAGAATCTGGATTGGGCTGCTCTGACACAATGGAATAAGGAAACCTGGATTCTAGACCTAGAAGCTTCCGCTTGTCATATATCTCTGCCTGCACTTTCCGCATGGAAGGATGGAATTCTCAATTACCGGGCAGGAATGCTATATTCGTGACGACCAATAGAACGCAAGTTGTTTTTCGAACCCCTTTAGACTCCTTGCTTTAGACCTATTCAGCGAAGTTTGGTTTTCCATTTTACAAAACGGTAATTTGCAAATGAATTCGTACCTCCTCAAATATTACCCCTTTGAACCTAATATTTTTATTATGGGAGATTACCTCCACCTCATTGGTTGAATGCACTGTGGAAATATTGTTGCGTAATGTTAAAGGTGATACAGATTCATTTAAAATGGCTCAAAATGTCTAGGCTAATGCATTTCCATGTTGAGGCCTATCTTTGGCCCAACCTAGGTGTAGCTGTTCTCAAGTGATATGTACAACTCAGTGAAGCTGACCTGTCAGGTGTAATAACCTAAGTCTATTTAATAATAGCCTATAACCTCGTAAGAAGTGCATATTGTAGCCCCAAGGCTTTTGATTGAAGCTCATCAAATTTTGTAAAGCCTTTCTCTAGCCTCAGGCTAGAGAAAAAGTTATTTATCTGCCAATTTATGTAGCATAGGACTATATATATAGTTAGTCCAGTCATAGTCTGCAGTGTGACCTAGCATGACCTCAGCATTCCATATTGCATGATTACCAGGTTTGTCATAGAGATTATTATCATGGAGACTTTTGAGACCTTATTGCATAATGATGTAATCATAGCCTCCTGAGATTTGTTCAACAGTACAACTTCCTTACCTCATTTATTAACATTCTGGCTCATAACAAGCTTTCCTGATTTAACTATCTATGGCATTGCAAAATTTTAGTTGCTTCGATAACCACTTCTGTGAGTTTTCGTTAAAAAAAA
>CAJPEV010003006.1:0-17510 GCA_905338385.1 Darwinula stevensoni | reverse complement strand
TTACTGTGTTGCTGTGAAATACCATTTAATTTGCGAAAACTAGATTAGTAGAACTTAAAAGTAGGCATATCGTGCCATCTAACGATCATGCCATTGGCTAACAAGCCACTTTATCCATAACAGACCTCTGCACGAACCCCCGTCTGGCGGACTGTTAGGTACGGGCTGGACGCTTCTACTGAAGCCGTCTCGAAGACTGTTATGTACACGAATGAGTCAAGTCTCCTGACTGGTTTGTGATTAATGCTGATGTTAGCGGTACTACCCACAAGTACGCATGAGAAAGTAATATCCTCATGTGCTGAAACGCGAACACTGAATTGGTCAAGACCTGTTTTTCACCCGTCTTAAAAATTGATTTTCTTTCTGCTTAAAGGGAAGAAAGAATTGCTATGCACAGCCTTATATATTTATCATAGACTGAGAATCTGGATTGGGCTGCTCTGACACAATGGAATAAGGAAACCTGGATTCTAGACCTAGAAGCTTCCGCTTGTCATATATCTCTGGCTGCACTTTCCGCATGGAAGGATGGAATTCTCAATTACCGGGCAGGAATGCTATATTCGTGACGACCAACAGAACGCAAGTTGTTTTTTTTCTGTACAAGGTCTAAGCTATCCGTGTTCAGTATTTCTCCCAGTTTTGAATAAAAAGAACTGAATGGAATATCAGGTGTGTATCAAATCCTAGATCTCCATCTCTGGATATCCCCAGGACATTCATTAGTAGAGATTCATATATCCGTACTATCTTGGAGGTCCAGGGAATATCCTTTGAATACTTACGAGACTGTCGATTGCACACACATCGAACGTTCAAGGGATACTTGCCAGATGCCCATCGCCATGCAACTGGAAGTCGTAAGTCAACGTCAGAAAAAATAAAAAAAATAAAAAGAGCATGCATATTCTAAGTATGCGAGACCACGTTGTCAGTTATTGGTTTTCCTAGGTAAGGGTATGTCCTGCCTTCCTTCGCTGTCGTTCTGCTGTCAGTTTAGGGCTAAGAGACTGGGGCATTGCTGCATGATGTGCACACAGTGAACACGTAGCGCACATAGCTCGAACCCCTTTAGACTCCTTGCTTTAGACCTATTCAGCGAAGTTTGGTTTTCCATTTTACAAAACGGTAATTTGCAAATGAATTCGTACCTCCTCAAATATTACCCCTTTGGACCTAATATTTTTATTATGGGAGATTACCTCCACCTCATTGGTTGAATGCACTGTGGAAATGTTGTTGCGTAATGTTATAGGTGATACAGATTCATTTAAAATGGCTCAAAATGTCTAGGCTAATGCATTTCCATGTTGAGGCCTATCTTTGGCCCAACCTACTGTAGGTGTAGCTGTTCTCATGTGATGTGTACAACTCAGTGAAGCTGACCTGTCAGGTGTAATAACCTAAGTCCATTTAATAGCCTATAACCTCGTAAGAAGTGCATATTGTAGCCCCAAGGCTTTTGATTGAAGCTCATCAAATTTTGTAAAGCCTTTCTCTAGCCTGAGGCTAGAGAAAAAGTTATTTATCTGGCAATTTATGTAGCATAGGACTATATATATAGTTAGTCCAGTCATAGTCTGCAGTGTGACCTAGCATGACCTCAGCATTCCATATTGCATGATTACCAGGTTTGTCATAGAGATTATTATCATGGAGACTTTTGAGACCTTATTGCATAATGATGTAATCATAGCCTCCTGAGATTTGTTCAACAGTACAACTTCCTTACCTCATTTATTAACATTCTGGCTCATAACAAGCTTTCCTGATTTAACTATCTATGGCATTGCAAAATTTTAGTTGCTTCGATAACCACTTCTGTGAGTTTTCGTTAAAAAAAAATATAAATGAAAACCCATTACAATGACCAAGCAGTTAGTACTCAAAGCCAACCAAATTTAATTGGATATTATTGCTAGGCAGATACATGATGGACCACCTTGACCCTTCCCTGTTTTTTCCATAAGTCCAATAGTCCAGAATGGACTATTGGAGACCCTGGAGAATGAGTCGGACTGGAAGAAACTCAAATGGACAATGGTTACTTCTGGAAGGAGGTCCTATTGGAATCAGACATTTTGGGAAGAGAAGAAGCTTGACCTGTTTGGTAGGACTGCCTCTAGGTTAGTTCTGCATTGACCATTTGCCCTATCAGTCCAGCTACCAAATAAAATGACATTGAAATCCAAAGTGACAAAAGCCATTTTATGCGTGAAGAGCATTTAGTAATAGGCAACAAAGAGGGAAAAAAATTTTTAATTTATTTGACAACTTTCAGAAAATTATGGCATTCATACTAATCACCTTGATCTCTAAATGATCCCTAGTTGCATGAGTGAGATTCATTAAATTTCAAAACGAAAGTAGTTTCAAATGACACATGTTTTATTTTGCTGCCACTATTCTACAAGAAAAAAAAAGTGGGGGGGGGGGGGGCAAGGGACTCATGGAACACCCCGAACATTGTAAAATGCTGTCTTTGTACACTTATGGTGTGCACCTTCTTTAGAGAAAGTAAAGATGTAACATTTTCTGGTAAAAAATTGGCAATTCCAACTTCATATTGAATGGAAAAACTATTCAGATCTATCACATATAATATACCCAGGAAAATGTTTGGCAGAGTGTTACTGGATTTAATGAGTTTTTTGACATCATTTTGGAAAGTGTAAGACAGATGCACTGCTTAGCTTCATTTTCTGTTTAGCATGTTTATCGAAAGTGAAATGACATGTTAATGTGGTATTAACATATCTTAGGTGAGGGAAATATAAATAGCTTAGGCATTGATATCAAATAAATTGATATTATTTTAGTGTTTTTTTTTAAAATTTAGTGGCACAATCCGCTGGAAGTAGTGCATTCTCAGAAAGACATCCCTGAATGTAAATGGCTTTTTGGGCTATAATGGATAATGAATGGAATCATCGCAGCGCCAAAACATTCAAGGCTGTGACAACGTTGAAGTTCTCCTCCACGCGAATGACTGCTCCAAGGGAAAATAGCGTAAATGGAGCAGCTATACCACGTTCTGCCTCCTCATCCCCAAAATGAAGAAGTGGATGTAGCGAATGAGCTCCTTTCCAGCCGAATCTCGACTTATTACCTTATTCTTTCTATTTATAGTCAAAGTGACCCGACTCGATGTTGCATGACTTCATTGGCGACAAAACCTCTTTTCGTTTCATTTCCATTCTTACTCTGCTTTGCATAGAAGGGTTCTGGACTTCGCGAGTGTTTTTGGTTAAAAAAAATGTTAATTGTAGGGACAAAACAAACTCAGTGGGGGTTTTTTTTTTACCTTTTTAACGACAGGTATTTTGCATGGTGAAAACTGTTGACGACTTCGAGATGGAAGGAAGGAATTTTCTCGGCGGAGGAAAAAAATTTGACAGTACGAGAAAGAGCTCGAACATTTTTTTCGTTATCAGGAAAAGCCATGCTCAAAAACTTTCGACGTTGTGAAAGTAATTCATGAAGAGAAAACTTAACACCACAAAACATTGCATTTTGATCCATGATCCATGGGTACAACAAGCAAAAGAAAATCCAAACTTCGTTCCATCGACCAAATGCCTCCATCTTGTAGGAAGTTAGTGTCGTTGGAAAAAAAAATCATCAGAAATCTTCATTTCATGCCAGCGGAACCTATTGGTCGATTTTATTTAAACAAGGATGATGAATTGGTAAGAGAACGATTTTGAAATTGAATGTTGCTATAATGTGAATGGCTAAGCCAATGGATATGTCGTGGAGAAGATTACGAGGCCGATTTCATGGGGCTCAGCATGTCCAGGGGTCTGTTCCTCGCCTGTGCCAAACTTAAACTTAAATCTAAATCTAAATCTAAAAGCAAAAAGTCTATTCTTCGCCTTGACCCTTTAGACTAAGATTTAGCCTAAGATTTAGATTTAGATTTAAGTTTAGCACAGGCGAGGAACGGGCCCCAGGTCACGAAAATAAATAAACCTAGGACCCATCATTTCTCAGAATAGGGTGGCGTTGTCACTATTTCAAAGCCCAAAGTGACTTATTTGCTCATGCTGGGGGTGTCTGCACTCAGATGCTGTGTCGAGTATATATATGTAAGGCCTCATCCATTCATTAGAGGGAGGAGAGGCGACATTAGCGGATGCATTAAACTGTGCACTCGTGAGGCGAAACATAAATCGGCCATGCCGCCTCATTCCCTCGCGGCCTGAAGATGTCTCTGCCATCCGTGCTGTAACTTTAATTCCAGGGCATGCGCAGAAGCGGGAGTTGTCTCGGAGCGATCGCGAGCTCCACTACGACGTTCAGTCGACGCTCGAAGCGGACTTGATGCACCCTTCGCGTTCCGTTCCGTTTGTCTTCGATTCGGAAGTCGTTCTGGGCATTCCGTGGCTTCGGGACCGACTTCGGCCACACCTCGCTCCATGCTTTCCCCGAACGAAATACGCCGTGCATGTTTTTTTTTTCATATTGCCCACACGCAACAAACGAAAACTCGCCAACTGAGCGGATTGCCAGGTCGAAGCATCCTGGATACTTGAAATTAATTTATTTCTGTGCTAAGTAATTCCACCTATGGCATGACGTATAAAATATGGAAGCTGAATTCATCTATACTGTGTTTAAATTCGGAAGTGCAATCGAGTGATAAAGATAATAATATAATGATGATATAGATGATGATAATAATAATGAATTATAAGATAATAATAGTAATAGGAGGAGTGAAAAAAAAAGGGCGAAATGTTTAGGCCTCATGTACCCTGGTCACAAGGTCGCGGTCGGAGCCTCAGTGGGATGGAGGGTCAGAGTCCTGTCTGCCCTGGAAAGAATCCCGGTCTGTCGGTCGGTAGCTCCATCTGTGGCTAAAGGCATGCAAAAGCGGGTCACGAAGCTAAGGACCCTGGCTTAGCGGACTTGGTGGGGGGTGTCAGGGTCTTTGAAGCACCTGTAAGTCTTCCCCATTCCTGATGTCAGGAAGCAAGGTGGTGGGATTTACATTTTAACCGCATGTAATGGATAATAGGTATTTCTAAAAAAAATGCGGTAAGTGACATCAAAGGCATGAAAAACTATGGCTGCTCGTCGACTGAAAATTTTAATGTGATTAATCATGGGATGGTTGACGGATTAATCGAGCGATTACACGAGTATAATCGACCCGCAATTCCATCACTGATGCAGGCGAAGGAGCCGAAAAGAACGCATCTGGCGAATGACAGCATCGTCATTCGCCAGATGCGTTCAGAAGCATGATGGAAGCATCGTAACACAGTTATTTCACCCGATTCTCTTCGGAGTCGGATTTTAGGGAACTGACGAATAAGAATGTATCTCATCTCTTAGGTTGGATTCATTAGAGGCGAGATCAAGTACCTAATTATATTCGATTAATCACGATTAATTGCTTCTTTCTTCGATTAAAACTTTATTTGATTAATCGATCGATTATTCTAATCGATTTGACTCGAGGCGCTATTCTACGGTTTCTTTCCATCCACCCGGAAGCGAGTCCTCGATGCAGGTCCTTGATGAAGGCCCTTGATGCTCCTGTCTCATCCTCACAGATTGCTGTCCTCTTTCGTGATAATTGAATTGCAACCGAGTGGAAGGAATTTCTGTAAGAGGCGATGCGGCGGAGCGTAGACTCGCAAGGTGCAGGCTCTCATCTCTGGCAATTAGCAGACGATGCACTCTGGGAACCAATCGCAAGGCGAGATTCCATGCAGACGACGTCACGCACGTCATGCTCTTCTCCCGCTCTGGTGCTTGCCCATAGCCGAACGGAGTTTTCTCCCCGCCCTTTCCACATTTGTCGCTCGGGTCGCGGACAAGTCTCCCCCACTCTACATTTGCATTCCTGAGTGTGTTTCTGCACCTCCAAGTCACAAATGTGCACAAACTGTTTGAATGGCCATGGCAACCCTGCCCACCGAGCGGGAAAAGCGAGAATCGAAGACGCCTGACGTGACTGGAGGCTCCGTCCTCCGCGGTGCGAAAGGACTCAGGCGCAGAAGGGTCACTGGAGTGGCGAAGGGGCAAAGGTCCAGGGTCAACGGACTCTGAATTTGCATTTTAGTTATGTGAACTCGATTTTCTTTTACTGCTTCCTAGCGAGGCCATAGTGTCCATCAAATTCTGCTGTTTTTGCAGGTGAGGTGTGCTGCCTCCTGATTCTGTTTCTGTTTTCATGGATTTTCCATGTTGCATTTTTGTACTTCGATGAAGCTTTCTTTCGTAGCTGGGAAAATTAAGGGTAAAACGTGGATGCATTCTGAAATGGGCAGTTCTTAGGCCTGAACGAAATACATTTTTTTTTGCTGCAAAAATTATTTGATATCTGTTCCTAACTTCAAATGTTGCTCTTATTTCTAAATATCTAAAAGTCGTACTTGCCTGACTCGAAAATAGGAAGTAGTACGTGGAAACCTTTAGATCCTAGCTTCCTACTGGGTCATTCCATCCCAATTCGCTCCGTGAAAAAAAAGTTGTTCGTTCACTGACTCCGATTCTTCTGCTTTTTGAATCAATAGGTCTTTGTTGCGTCTTTCACTTCAATCCAGCAATTTTTCACTCCTGAACATGAGGAACATCCCATTCACAAGTGCATAAGTTGAGTGAAAAGCACTGTCATAGGAGTCGCTGTGAACGAGTGCTTGCGAATTACTGTGATGTCTTGCATAGACTGCCGAATTTTTTTTCCATTTTGGGAGTGCGGCTTATTTGCCAAAAGTTCGTCGAGAAACTCATCAGGAAAAGTTATGAAGAAAGCTCTTTGATCAACAGAAAGAGAAGATCAAACAAATCTTGAAAACGATCTTAAATTAAATTAAACTTGAAAATAAAAAAGCAGTGACGCCAACAACGAAAACTGCGTCTGCGATTTCGCTCACAGGAAGCGAGCAAAAAGCATCCGGGAGATCAAAAGGAGAATCAGCAATAGATTGGCAGGATTTCTTTAAAGAGAGGAGAGGGAGGCTTCCGATCCTCCTCCCTCGCTACGCTACCGAGAAACCCCGTGTATTTCTCGTGAGAATAGAAGGAATGCATAAGCTTCACGAGGGTGGAAAAAGTTTGGAGGGGGGGGTGGGAGGGTGGCGGGGGAGGCACGAGAACTCTAGGACACTGCTCTCATACATTTCATGCGTCTTTTCCTTCTTACTTCAGCTTCTTCTCTTGAAAAATGGGAGGGCACTTACCCCCTCCCCCCAAAATAACTCAAAAAAACTAAAGTCTAAATATATCAGAAAAATTGGCGGTCATTCAAAACAACTCCTACTATAAAGACCAATTACCATAAAAATCAGAAGAATCGAGGAGAGGGAATTTTAGCTCATTGAGTAATTGAGATTGAGTGACCATACTAAATACTGGATACGTTGGGAAGTTTTATGCAGTGCTTCTTGATGAATGTCCTAAGGTATTTATTAATGTTGGAGATGTAAGTACAACCAAGGGAATCTCGTCAATTATTTATAGTTTTTATTTATCTGCATTCTACGTGGTACTTGCTCATGAAAGTGAAATTTATAGTTAATGGGTAACTAGCAGCTCATCTTTCGGAAGCTTCATTTTCTCCTTACATGCCACCGAAACAGACCCAGCTCACCGTGAAATTCTGAGTCCCCTCGTGAAGTTTGATGAGTGTGATGAGTGGACATAGAAGAGATTCGATACGTTACGAACGTCCCAGCATGACCTGACGTCGCATCTCGCACTGTGCATTGATAGTCACCCGCGTCGTAGCAGATGTGACTGGGTGCCCGCGCATGAATGTCGTGCATGCCGACGAGGAAGACCTTGGAAATGAAAAAGCTCCACTCTGGGACACTAGAACGTATCCACGGATCGAAATGGACGTCATGAATGGGTAGGAGTAGGGTAGGGGAGAGGTTAGTTGTAACGGTGGCCGCTAGATGTCAGGAGCGCACCGGCTGCTCCTCGCTTCTGCGTCTTCTTCTTTCCCATCTCGGCACTCCTTCTCCCTCGGACTTCAATTTGTGTTGTCGTGTGCCCAGAGATAGATCGAATAAGAAAGCGTGTCGACCAGCCACGTGAAAGCATTCATTGATCTCGTTTCTTTTGAGTGAATCCTGGGATGTTGGGTTCGTGAAGCAATGTACATTCGAACCTATGTATACGAGGGTCTACTATAGTAAACTTACTTGGCTGGGGAGAAACGGTGATCAAAAAGGCTGTTCTCCCAGGGGGAGGTTCTTCCATTGCACTGCGGTTGGACTGATTCCTGCGATTGACCTCTAAAGCGGGTTAATCGACGGCGCAATTTTTGCATTTGGGGGCTGCGTTCGCGCGGACCCCCGTCCATTGTGTCGAAATCATGGGCAAGGGGCATTGATTCGTCTTCGTTACTAATTCATGGGGCTTTGCCCATGACGTATGTGGTTACGTAAAAGACTGTAGGATTGACTCGCTTTCGTTAGTTTGAAACAAATCAAGTGATTGAACACGTGTCTTGGCACGAATGAGCAATTTTTGTCTGTATATGAACGCTCAATCGTTTGCAAGGGAAAAAGTAATTCACTACTTTTTCTATCTCTTTAAAAATATAGTATTGCTCCCTGCGCCTGCTCAGGCTGTCCTTTTCCCTCGAGGAAAGAACATCCTTTTCCTTCATCCTCTCGTGATGAGGGAAAATTGCGTGTCGCTGGAAATCGAAAACAATGATGGGATCTCCAACGACAGGCAATTTCGTCCAGGGGAAATGAAAGGACTCTTACCAGCTCGAAAATGCCCAAGAAGCAGAGTTTTTTTTATGGAAAGGAACTTTTTTTTTTAACGATCCACGTCACATGGATGCGTCAGTTTTGGCCCGCATCGCCGACAAAAATAGAGAAGGAAAAAATGAAGCGAGAAAAGAAAGGCCAGCGTTTCCATTTCCAGTCTTCCTTTGGTGCATGCTCATATTCCCTCATTTGGCAAGCGTGCTCCCAATCGAGAGGGAGCGACGGGGACGAGCAGCATTCGGGACCGATTTCATCACGGTTCGCCGATCGGGATCGATTTCCTCACCAGTTGCCGATCGACTCGATTCCTTCGGTCGGAATCGACGAATTTATCGCGTCGCTGGGAATCAACCCAGCATTATTCGCCCTGGTTCCCATACATTCCAACCAGTAATAGAGAGGAAATCAGAGGAATTCTCGCTAATCGAAATGCCTCTGTTTCGCAATCGGTTGCTATTTATTCTATGAGCTTCCCATCGAACAAGCAAGGGAACATGTTGCTTGTTTCGTGTCAGAGGAAACCCGAGATCCCCGCTGAGGAAGGCGAATAGTCGACTCATGGAGCGCCTCTGTTGCTGTATTTAATATTCGAAAAAATTATTTCATCCCATGCAATGCTATTAATGTAAACACTATATACACGAAGCTATAGAAGAATGCACTTTTGCATTCATATATTGCCTTAGTCGTCTATAGCCATTCTCTGCACATGAAATGAAGCTTTGTTTATCCTTGCAGCCCTAGATCCATTACCGCCTCAATGAAGGCTGATTCTGGGGTTCCAAACCAACTCTTTCCGTTCATGCATTCGGAATTTATTTCTGACGAATTTTTGCTTCTTTTCCAGACATCTCTGCATCTGTTCTGGCATAGCCAAAGTGGAGGGAGGAGAATCAAGTTTGGCGAGAGGAGTGAGATAGAGCGAGAGAGATAGTGGGGGAAAGAGATGGAGGGAGAGAGAGAAGGCAAGAGATAAAGTGAATGTGTGATTGTGTGTGTGTGTTTGTGCATGTGCACGTGTGTGATATGTGTGTACCTCAGTCTGCCGGTAGGTGGAGCCAAACCGGCAACGAGCAAGTAGTCCAGCTTCTACTCACTCATGGTGCTGTTGTAGTGAACCATTGCCTTCTTACCACCGATATCCAATATAAAACACTCTGGTTTATAGTAAAACCGTACACCTCGTGACCTTTTCATAGAAGAAGAAAGACGCGGGTGGCTGAGGAATGGCGGAATGGGCCATAGTGGGAGGAAGGAAAATTGGACTAGGGTCACCGGGACCCCATTAATCATAAACTTACCTGGCCGGGGAGAAACGATGATCACCAAGGTCGTTCTCCCAGGGTGAGGCTCTTTCATTGCACTCCGGCTGAGCTGACCCCTGTGACTGCCCCAAATGTGGGTAGGTCAACGGCGATATTTTTTACATTTATTGCATATCCTCTTCTCCTCAGAAGTATCGTAAAAGAGGAAGTATTGAGTTTTGATTTTGTCTCCCGTTTCGAACATCTTTGTTCATAGTGGAATCGAACCTTGTGGATTACTTGATTGGTAAGGGGGAAGTGGGGGTGGCTGAGGAATGGCGGGATGGGCCATAGTGGGAGGAAGGAAAATTGGACTAGGGTCACCGGGACCCCATTAATCATAAACTTACCTGGGAGAAACGATGATCACCAAGGTCGTTCTCCCAGGGTGAGGCTCTTCCATTGCACTCCGGCTGAGCTGACCCCTGTGACTGCCCCAAATGTGGGTAGGTCAACGGCGAAATTTTTGCCTTTGGGAGTCTGCGTTCGCGCGGACTCCCTTTCAACCGTTCTGAGGTCGTTTAGGAATAAAGTCGGGTCACATGATGGCAGAAATAATTTTTTCTGCACCTTTTTTTGTGTAATTCTTTCTTCCAAACTGCTTCTCTTGGACCAGGACGTATGAGCTCATCGCTTCACTGAACTTCACAACGAAGTTACAGTATAACCACTCCCCTGGTATCATCGCAGGAAATGTTTCCTGCCTACGCGCACGGTCTTGCAAGAGTGCTGTATGGCGACACCAATCCTAAAATTAAAAGAAATTCCAAGGGACAGAAGTTTTGTGGCTCCCAACATTTTGATCGAAGTCTCGAAGTTCGTTTCGAAACCGGGATTTCTCACTGGATGCAAAGATTCCATATTTTGCCCACGTATATTAATGACGGCTTATCGTGACCTTGAGTCAGTCCGTCGATGTTCTCGGCTACAAATAATACATTAAATTTGACATTTCAAATATTTTTCTGTCTTGCCATCCGTCGAATGAAGATTTTTATTTCGGATTTTGTTAAGCGAAAATTTAGGTCTAGTAGAGCATTGCCTGGATGGTATTAAGTTGTTGATAACTTTGAACAATGGGAGGTGCACATCATTTTGGAGTTGTTTCATCAAGAGAGAAACACCATCTTTTTGAAGGTATACACCATAGGCAAAGCGCATCGTAATATGGGTAGAATAGCTACAGATAGGCATTGGAGTGTAGAAAGTCTATTTTAAGGAGAGAGTGAAGGATCTTTGAAAAGCGGCTATAGGGCGTACACCGAACTGCAACCGTTCTTCCGCGACCGCTGGGAACCTTCAGGTCTCAGGTCCATCGAAGTTCGTTTTCCCCGGATTTAGGGATGTCAGTTTGCCGCAACTGAGACGTCGATTCTTGGCATTCATCAAGGTCGAGGACCAAGTCTTCCTGAGCAGGTTGTCCGATATATGGCTTTGGATAATCGTCAAAGGCCACCGTAAGATTCAATCTCGAGGCTGGATTAGAGGTTTGTCACGATTCAGACTATTGAACGCTGACGAGTAGTCGAGAAAAACACATCTGACAAGATGTTGCGTGGATCCGTTCAAGATTGAAGTCACGTAATGAGAAGAGACTAAAGCTTCAGAGGCAGAACGGCCTTTCTTACACGAAGTATTATAACTGGAAATGCCTCAGGCCTTTTGAGTTTCCTTGAAATAGCAGCAGCATGAAGAGCTGCTCCTGTCTTCACTGCAAGACTCAAATTTCACCATAGGAATTCTAAAAGAGCTTTACTTGGAATCACACAGTAGATTCAGTTGTGATTCCAAAAGAAATCACTCAAAGTTCCATAGATATAATTAATTACTGTTTAATATAAAAAATAAGTTACACACAAAATATACATTTTACAGCATTGGAGAGGAATGCTTTGCCATTAGGCAACCAGAAGATAAAACAAACATTTCAGTTCATATGCATTGGATTTCTCTGGTCTGCTATTTGCAAATGCATGCAAAAGACAATGGGTTTCACAATGAAATATGAAAAATACATACATTGCTAGCAATATCAATCATTTTGGTAGTATCACATAATGCAATAAAACAGGAAAGATGGAAACTCCATGAAAATAACAATATGCCATATATATTAGGGATCACAGTCAAGGGGGAAAGCACTGGTGCTGTCAACACACCACCAGGAAAAATGGATGATAAATATGGTACCTTTTTATTATTAGTACAAGTGCAAAAACATGAATTTCATTGAAAATCAGTAAACCACTATCCAAGATGCACAATTTCTTGTAATGAGAGCAGTATCTAAATACTGATCCCCAATACTGATACTATTTCTTTCAAAGCCATTTGGTTTCCAGAAGTTCCTTCAATGTAAAAAAAAAAAAAAAGGATCAATGAAGGTCAACTTTGACTCCTTGTGTACTGTAAGTATGGAAATATACGAGTTAAAACTGACATTAAATTTGCCAACCAAAGGGGTAATTTTGAGGACATAACTGCAATGCATTTATATTACTGCTTTTGTATATGTATATTGGCATACTGACACTCCAGATATTGTCAAAATCATGTTCACAGAATAGGGGTTGAAACACAGTTTGATCAACAACAAAAATGCAACTCAACTATTTGCCATACCAGTGCAGAAGATTCTCAAAAAGAAAAAAATTCAGGGAAGGAGCACTTTCATTAGGCAACATCAATGAAAATGAGATGAGGGTGATTTGTGAGGCTGTTTGGCTTTCTGTAAGGCCTGGAGGATGGCAACATGGTCAAGCTCCTTCTGTGCTGTTGCCTCATGATCTAACAGAATTTCATTTGCCCGTTTTCCAAATTGCTCCAAAACTCATATCCTGTAATCAATTACTAGTGTGACAGGGTTTCCAACCAATGTTAGCTTCTCCAGGCATGGCAATCCTCCAATGCAACAGATCTGTTCCAAGCTTGCAATTCGATTACAGCTTAAGTCTAAATTCACCAGACTGTAAAGTTTTGTGAAGCCTTGTAGTGAAGAAATGTTGTTGGAAGACAAATTTAGGGTGACAATGTTACCCAATTTGGTGTGCAAATCATCCAGCTGAGTGAGACAGTTGTATGAGAGATTCATTTCCTCCAGGAATGGCATCCCAGTCAGATGTTCCAACTGGGTAATCTTATTGCAGCTCAAATCTAGATACTTCAGGCGAGGCATAAGTCTAACTGAGGCATCAATGCTTTCAATGTCATTCCCAATGAATGATGCAGTGTGCACCTGTAACCATTGAAAGACTTCTCGAGTTTCCAGGGGTTCAGGATCTTGATGGACAACATCACAGAGAATCAATTCCCATAGTTCCTTCATCTGAGAGCGAAGCACCTGGATCTCCTGCATTCACTCTCGACAATTGCCTATGCCTTTGATGCATGAAATACGAAGAGTCTCAAGAGTCAGCTTGTCCAAAGATCTAAAGGGAGCTAAGTCAAAGCAGAGGCCATTGGGAATAATATTGGTTCCTTCAATAGGGTCCTCACTCCCAATCACATGTAGATGAGCAACTTGAGATACATAGTCCAAGACATGACTGAAGTCTTGACTCTTCTTCTGGTACCCAAAAGGGGGGCAGGCAAGATGGAGTCTCTCTGAAATGGCATGTAACTAGAAAAAGAAAAATATAAACATGAGCAGATGTATCAGTGATTTCATACACAGAATTCATTACAAGATACATGACCATGTCATTAAGTACAGGAGGCTGTTCCCATGAATGTGCATAGATGTCACCAACTAGAGCCCTTGTACTGTCATCTTAATGATCTGATGCATAAATATTACAAGAAATTACCAGTGTGATGCATTGCCAATGGGGATAACCAGTGGATCCTCATCGAGTATATGACCAAAAAGTGGATTAGGCCAGACAGTAACCAATTGATGTACCATAATTCAAAAGTTCAAATCTGGACATAGAACATTTCATTATTGCCTGACAGTCTGTCAGTGAAACATTTCTCATGTGTTTTAGGTATACCTTGAGTTCTTGTTCAGAGGATGACCTGATAATGATATATTTTGGCAGTTCCATACTATTTCTTATTCTAAAATCACCATTCACTGTATTTTCATTCCCATATTTTATTCAAAATTTTCTTCATTTGAAGTTTTATTATTGAGTATATTACATTGATGAAATTCTTCATGAAGTGACCTGACCATTTTAAATTACAAACATTTGGGCTATCAGTGAAATATTGCAATATCTGCAAGATAAAATTTACATGATTACATCAACAAGTTGAAGAACATTTAGTAACCTAAGTTAAAGTAACTAAGACATGATTGGAATTTGCTTTACATTTATGGTGATTACTTAAAGAAATTAATGAGGATAAGTAAAAAAAATTATGAGCTACTGTGTTGATCTCATTCATTACTCAAGTGGTTTGGAGATGAGTCATGCAACTATGGTTATTCTATCATTGCATAGCCATTACTCTCAATTCTAAAAATAAAGGAAAAAACCTTGTTTACCTATCCCTGCTTCCAGCCCCATGTGGTGTAGCTCTAAAGCTGTAATTTGCTCCCAAAAACCCAGTTTCCTCAACCCCTGAAATCCCACAGGGAGACTAAATTTAGCCTTATATTTACTCCAAGCATGTAGTAGCCTTCATCACAGGATTCTTAATGTCAAGAGATGAAAGTGATACATGTAAAGAAATCTCCCATCTCAAACACTCCAGGACTTCTACTAAGAAATATATATACTCAACTTGATTGGTCTTAAACCTTGGGTCTCTGGTATAAAAGTCAGTCTTCTACCTATCAAGCTATTCACCAACCCCTTGTTGATCCTGGTAAATCCAAAAGATGCTACCAATATGACAAAGCAGGCTTAATCAGCCAGATGGCCATTTTGGATTAACTGTAAATGAACTCAGTCTTCAAAACTCACCCTAAGAGGTGAAGTCTTAAAAGGAACATGGGCCTCAAGAAGAAAATCTCCTTGAGTATACAGTTGCTCAGCCAAAGAGGCCAAGATTCCCTCTGTTTCCACATTTGGGAAGTCTAGAAACTCAAGGAGCTCTATGGGATAAACGTTTTGAAGAAACTCTAAGATGTTCTTCAGGTATGTCTCCAGCTCCTCTCGTCTCTTTTTCACAAATGAAGGTGACTGGTTCCCAAAAATCTTCTTGGGTGGCAGAATGTCCTTTGGCAATGCATGTGTCTGCATGAGCTTCTCATGCAAGTCAGCAAACTCACTGTATCTATGCTTGATTGACCACCATACATTCTCCACTTCACAGTGAATCTCATAAATGTGAAGCTATCACCTTTTATGGTTCTAGGTATTGTGACAACCAATTTGCTGCCTGGCTCAAAGTAAAATGCCATCTAGGCAATCTAGTTGCATGTAGAAGCAAACATCACACCATCAATAAAGGCAGTTTAGGCCTAGAAAGAAATCAATTAAAATAAGCCTATGATTCAGATTCCAAGTTATTGTGATAATTCTCAGTAGAGACAGGCATTCAATTTTTTTTTTAGTATTAACATGAATATGACTAGAGTAAACTTTGACTGCAGCTGAATGATATGATTGTGGTTCATGTTATTTTTAGCTATTCCATTTCACCTTTCTTTGATAGATGGGACTGCTTTTCATATGTGGAATGTGCTAAGTTGACTTACAATGAGAGTAGGGCTATGGCTTATTGCATTCATCTTCCATCTTATTCAATTAGCAAGTTATTTGCCATTCTGCAACCCGCTACAACAGTGAACAGAACTGTGAAGGGCTTCTGTCCACATCGAGCAATACAGTAGTTTGTACCTGAGCAGTGGGCCAGTCATGCATAGTATGGACGGCATTACTAATTGAACTCGGTCTACGTTTTTCTTTCAATAATCATTCCAATCGTGTTTTTCATAAAAATCAAAGGCTGCGATTGATAACCACCACCTTCGATATAATCTGTTAAAGGATGAGTTGGAAGTACAACAAGAACACAATTATGCCTAATTAGGTCAAAGCCGGGAATTCAACAAAAATCTTTCACAAGTTGTAAACCACATAGCACCAGCTAATCCTCCCGAAAAGACTTCCAACACTTCCACCTCGAAGTCTTCAAGATAATTATTCGAAAACCGACACCGATACAAGAACAACACGAGGTACACCCGTACCTCGAGAAGATCCACGAAGCGACTAACGAGAGCACGTGAAATGACACCAAGCGAGCCGCCATGATGACGAACGGGATCACGAGAAAGATGACGTCATCATCATCCACCCCCATACGCTCTACGATCCACCCTTCCACCGTTCTCGGAAGTAATGCAGCACTCGAAATTCTTCAAGCGGCCCAGGGCTGGCCTTGTGCATGCGACACATGAGCCCCAGCACAGGAAGCAAATTCACCAGGGGTGCCAAATGCGCCAGAATGGATGAAGCAATAATGGATGCATTAGAAAGTATTACTTCAGAAAGTAGAAATGCCTCCCGCTTCGGCATCTTTTTGGACGCCAGGGATTGACTCTTCTCCCTTTTGAGGGGGAGAAGGGGGGGGGGGGAAGGACGGGGCGCTGAAGAAGCAAGAGGCGGCCTTGTTGAAGCCCCGGAAATTCTGAGCGTGATTCGATGCTGCGGTCGTCGGGAGGAAACCGGTTCGAGTTACGTAAACCCCAAGTAACAGTGCGGAATCATTTCTTTACTTGTCGGGTAGTAAGGAATGCGTTGCATGACGTGATGGGTGCCATGCGCCGTGACTGGCTTCAAGAAGAGGTAACATGCCGTCATTGACAAAACAAAAAGGGAGTATTGTAACTGCGAGCGACCGGGTAGAGTGGGGATATGCTCCCATAAAAATCCCTCTTTGAATATAGGGTGACTATTATTTAAAAAAAAAAAACCTACCATTTTGTTTTCTATGGGAGAAACACAGCTTCATAAATGCCATTAAAAAAAAAATTGGCTATGCGATCGACATTGGACGGTTACCAGGTGTTGAGAAGCATGTCAGCTTTTTTTCCAGCACCCCTGTGTCGTGCGATGCTCATTTTCACTGTTCAGAGTTGGATCGCTCCGCCTCAAGTGAGGTAATGTTCCGTGCTCGAGCATCTCAGAATTCAATGAAATTTGGCAAATGGTCGGATTATTTTGAGAATAGCCAGCAGACAAAAAAAAAATGTCTGTACTTCAAGTGGAGGCCGAGAAATCTTTAGTATTAATTTGGCAACATGGCTCCCAGCCCACGGACGCTAACTCCCTGATGTCGATATGCCACCATCACATTTGATTGACCATGACTTTTCATGAGACAGTTGGATGCAGCTGATTACTTGACAGAGAGGTTTCATGAGACAAGTACGGAGTAGCTGAAAACAACCAGCGCTTCATGGCCACATGCATCCTAATTGATGCAATATTGGGAGGAAAGACGGGGACATGAAATTGCCTTGAGAAAACATGGTTTATTCAGTGCAGGTTTCTTGGCTGTTCCTGCA
>CAJPEV010003005.1:0-35970 GCA_905338385.1 Darwinula stevensoni | reverse complement strand
GCCTGGAATCGCTCCTCATTAGCCGTCTGAAGGAAATTTGGAAATATCTGGGATTTCTCAGATCGGAATGAATTAAGTCGATGCCGTATAATTTAATTAATAACATTAATAACGTTAATAATATGAATAACGCAAGTAATTCTAATAATTTAAATTGATACGCGACGATACAAGCCTCAGCCCATCAAAAAATCGGCGACCGCAACGAAACCGCCACAGTCATCACGATACAACATACTCATAGATAATCGCCCCATGCATTAATAATCGCCCCATGCATTAATAATCGCCCCATGCATTAACAATCGTCCCATGCATTAACAATCGCCATACACACGCTGCCCGGCGATCAGCTGCCCAAACCAGGTGCATCCGATGCTCCCGTGGGAATCAGATCGTCGCTGGAAAAAGACAAGATAGGAACGGATATGTATTTATACCGCATTATTCACCGGGGGCAGGGGGGGGCATTTTTGTGATATGATGTCACCATGGCTCTGCAGTTGAACCCTTATTCGTGTCCTCGATCGGTCGGAGTCGACGGTCGCGAAAAAATTCGTTTTGGAACCCTTCCATTTCGTCAACGACAAAAGGATTGAGGATGAGTACCGAGCCAAACAGACAAGTACTGATGATACTAAGAGAATTTATGTTACCGACCGTGAAGCACTCTGAACCCATCAAGGGGGGGGCATTGTGCCAGGGGGGAGACAATCGCCCCCCTTAGTGGGTGTCGCCGCTTGAAAGCGAACTTTAAAGGGGCAAAGGGTCGATTTTCGTTCTGGCTTGGCCCCAATGCGTCCGACATGCTATTATTACGGCCTCATTCGAATTCTCGTCTTGCGTTAGGACTGGTCCGGGCGGCGTGAGTTTTAGGAGGCACGGGAGGAACCGGAATATTTTATGAGTGGGCGATGGGCAGGGGGTGACGGGGGGTAACAGGGGGTAACAAGGGGTAGCAGACGGGCTCCGAGCCAAGAAAGCCGAGAAAAAAAAAACGGGGAGATTTGGGCACACTTGAACCGTGCGAACCACCGGGAATCACTTTCACGGTTTTGTGGAGTTTTTTTACGACGAGCACGAGGTGGAAGGGGGGTCGACGACGAGGTCGGCAGAGGTCGGCGAGAAGAGGCACAGACACAGCGGGGGGGATCGACGGGCGTGGCGGTGAGACTGAGGAGGAGCGGGGTGCACGGCGCGGCTAAGAATAAACTCGCGCATGGCTGGGGAGGATGGGGGGCATTTCGAGGGAGGACGGAGGGCATTTCGAGGGAGGATGGGGGGCATTTCGAGGGAGGACGAGGGCGTTTCGAGGGAGGAGGTCAAGAGAGGTAGCCGGGTGCAACTGCCCGCTTCCCACGCAACTGGACGACTGCGGAGGATGGAGTGGAGGAGGTTCGGGGTTGACGACGCCTCGGGGGGATTGCGGACGGTCTGGGGGGGCCCGGATGACTCATGCGGGGACGGACCGTAGGGAGGCCTTCACGACTGCTGCTCCTTTATTACGTCATCCTGCTTCGCGCGTTGGGTCCGCTTTCTTCATTTGTCCCGTTTGCATGGGTTAGGGGTCACGTCGCGCCTGATCGGGACCACATGTCGCGATTTTGGGTCGTTTTGCGACCGAAAATCGGCAACTCGGACGCGGGCGCTCCGAAGCCCGAGCCGCGAAGGGCGCAATTGACCGCTTCCATCAACTGGAGCGAAGAAGAATCAGCACGTGTCGTCGAGGGAATCGCCAGCGACCCCCGACCGCCCGAAATGGACTGGAACGAGATGATCATCGGAGACAGAGATGCCCGTATAAGGAATCTCCTACACCCCGTTCGCACATTACGTCACTCATCGGACTCCTTCCAGTACCGATCCACTTCGCAGGAAGCGAGCCCCGATATGGCAGCGCCATTTCGTATGCCGGTCGAGTCCGGCGATGAAGCAACACCAGCCTCGCTCCAACGATAAACATCACGAGAGAAAAAAGGAATTCCACGCGAGGAATCCAACCTAACAGCTGGCACTTACCTGTCACGATGATGCAGACCACCAAAATAACGACCAGCTGCAGAAAAGTTTGCACGCCATTACCCAGCGAAACGCCAGGATTCCGGTTCTGAATCCGGCCAACACGAATCACTTCTCGAGAGAGTCGACGGAAGAGATTTACTCGAGAACGAAGCACCGTATGGTGCGAATAGGCGTGCCAAAAATATGCCATTGCCCAAATTAGCACTCAGTCGAAGTCGGTCCAGTTTTAAGTTGCAAAAATAACTGAAGTTTGGGCTAATCCTAAATCAGCTGATTCCGCTTCAGAACGTCCGAGATTTTCTATACGCCTGGAACCCTGGATTACCTTCCTCAATTCGATTTTTTTTTCTCAGTCCCATAAGCCTGCAAGAGCGTTCGTGAAGCGACATCTAGCAGATTGATGAAGAAGACCGAGCAGTAGTTCTTAGCTAAGAGAGGACAGCCCGGATCCGACAGAAGCAGACGACGCTTGTGACATATCGGAAGCAGACGACGCTGATGACGTTTTGGAGCAGACGACGCTGGAGACATTTCGGAAGCAGACGATGCTAGTGACGTTCCTGAAGCAGACGATGCTGACATTTCGGGGAATTGCGTGTTGCTTCCATGCAGTGTGCATGTGGAGGTGTGACGTTACGGCGTTCACTTGGGCTCTTGGAATCCGAGCAATACTGACTGGAATGGTTGGGTGAGACTGTCGGGATTATTCGATGGCGATAAACGCGTCTCTGCTGGCCCCGATGGAAAAACTCGCCTTCGGCGGGACCAGAGCCATGCTGAGACGCAGTCCGCGAATTTTTGCAGACCTAGGCCTACGTCTGAATCCGGTTCATTGTCGCTGTATCAGCCTCTTGAGGGAAAAGGCTTTCGTTAATGGGTCTTGGATCGACGCCAAGTCTTCCAAGACGTTTTCTGTTACGAATCCATGCAATGGAAAGGTACTCGCTGTAGTGCCGGATTGTGACGCTTCAGATGCAGAAAAAGCAATCGATGCTGCACAACATGCATTTCTTTCCTGGAGAGATATCACCGCGAAGGTACCAATCATTTGGATCCAAGCTTTGAACTGCAGGCTATTTGGCATAATGTTAATTGTTTTCGGAATTTTGCCCTTAGGAAAGAGGCAGTCTGCTTCTGGCATGGAGCATGAAAATGATGGAACAGCAGGAAGAATTGGCCAAAATTATGACAGCTGAACAGGGGAAACCTCTGACCGAATCGAGAGGAGAGATTGCATATGCAGCAAGCTTTTTACAGTGGTTTGCTGAGGAGGGGAGGAGAATCCTTGTGAGCAAAGAATCTTTACCAAAAATTTTCAAGACTTCTGGGAATTTTGGAATATAATAATGTTTGTCTTCAGGGAGATGTCATTCCATCACCATATAAGGACAGGCAGATGTTTGCAATGAAGTTCCCCATTGGAGTGGCTGGTCTCATAACACCAGTGAGCCTACTTATTTCTATGCCATATTCATAATTGTGTTGGTCTATGATTAATTTTAATGTGGATGACCTTGTGTGTTCCTCAGTGGAATTTTCCATCTGCAATGATCACGAGGAAAGCGGGAGCTGCTCTGGCAGCGGGATGCACTTGTGTTGTGAAACCGGCTGAAGACACGCCACTGAGTGCACTGGCTTTAGCTGCCATCGCGGAGGAGGTTGGGGTGCCGAGGGGGGTTTTCAACGTGGTGACAGGGAGCAGGGAAACAACTCCTGAAATAGGGAAGCTGCTCTGTGAGCATCCAAATGTTGGTGTTCTCTCATTCACAGGTGAGGCAGCACTGGTATTCTTGTGTATATCATGAAGGAAGCAACCCTGCAGAGCCATTTAATTTTTTTCTTCCCTCTTAAAAGGTTCAACTGAAGTTGGAAAGATTCTCTACAAGCAGTGTGCATCAGGAGTGAAACGCCTTGCATTGGAACTGGGTGGCAATGCCCCGTTCATCGTCTTCAATTCGGCCAGTGTCAGCAAGGCTGTACAAAGTGCCATGGCATCCAAGTTTCGCAATATGGGCCAGGTGCAAATATATCCTGTAGTCTTGGTCCATTTCATATAAGCCTATGCATAATCTCTTCTCTTTGTCTCCTAGACTTGTGTTTGTGCAAACCGGTTCCTGGTCCAAGAAGGAATCCATGATGAGTTTGTCTCTCGCTTGAAGGAAGCAATGGTGAAAGAACTTGTTCTTGGAGATGGGTTAAACTCGGGGGTTACCCAGGGGCCTCTTGTCAACCAGCAGCAAATTAACAGGGTAAAGCAGGCAATTTAGGGCTTTTCTAGAGGGTTTGTATGACTGGTCTGTTTGATTGCAATACCTGTTACTCGCTCACCTTACATTGCAGATCGATGAGTTGGTAAGAGATGCTGTGTCCAGAGGAGCTAAGCTTGTGATGGGAGGGAAGAAAGCAGAAGATCTGGGACCATTGTACTTTGAACCAACTCTCTTAGTTGATGTTAAGACAGAAATGCCCTGCTTCCAAGAAGAGCAGTTTGGGCCTGTGGTCACTATTGTCAAGTAGGTCGTCTAATTAATTTTTGAATTACTTTTCACTTCCTCATGCATTTGTTCATGGGAATGATGATCCCTTTATTCCTATTCCCAGGTTCAAGACGGAGGAAGAAGCACTGAAGATAGCCAACAAATCCCGTCGTGGACTTTCTGGCTACATTTTCTCACAAGATATCAAACAGGTGTTTCGTGTTGTGAAAAAACTGGAAGTAGGGATCCTTGGGGCAAATGAAGCCCTGCTCTCGTCATGCGAAGCTCCCTTTGGAGGGGTCAAGGAATCTGGGATTGGCCGAGAGGGCTCCCACTTTGGCATTGAAGAATATCTTGAGGTCAAGTATGTCTGCATCGGTGACTTGGCCTGATGACAACATTCTCCCATCAATTGACCTTCTGCTGGCAGGAAGGCTGTTATCTCAATCTTGCTTAAAGGAGATTCTCCCCTTGTCTTCCATGCTCTGAGTTGTGATAACTATACCTTTATTTCAGGTATCAACTGTGCAATATAGATTCTAGATACCAGGGATACTGGTACTTTTGCTGAAACAGCTTATCATCATATCATGTTCCAATATATATCCCCATTATCTGGCTTTTTCCAATTGACTCATGAATTGTATTATGCTCTGACAAACCAGTATTTTAATCTTATTTCATAAATAAATATTTATATGCAAGAGGTGCAGGGTGCTGTACCCTCCAGGAATTATATAAATCCTGTTGTACTGGAAACCAAGCCTCATTTGTAGGAGTCCTTAGTGGGGGAATCTTACTTCATGATGGAAGGCTTGATAAGAATGGGGAAAAAATCTTGATTTTTTGCAAGGTGTGAGGAGATAGAATGAAGGATCTGCCGGAGATTGGAACGGATCCATCCCAGGATGCCGATTTCGTTTTTGTAACAATGAATGGATCAGATTCAGGTCTGCCTGCCCCACAATCTACGGTTGACTCATCTTTGTCTTCCGGCAGCCTTACATCAGAGGAGCTCACCTCTAAAGTGAACAGCCTCATCGTTGAAAATGCTCGCCTTCGAGGTGTTTCTTCTTGGCCCTCTGCTGTCATTCTTTTTTGCATTTATAACTGCATGTAATTTGATAAAACCCTGTTATGTTTTTGTACCATTAGATACCCTGAGACAAAACAACATGTCTCTGAGGCAACAGTTGGAGACATTCAACACCTGGCGGGAAGAAGTGCGTCGTGGAAACTTTGAGCAGAGTGACAAGTTTCAGCGCCTTGGAGCCATCTTGAATAACCAGAGGCGAGAGATTGATGGACTGAGGAATCAGCTTCGGGTAAGTGGCTCATCACGTCCCCTCCCTCTGGTCTCTGACCTGCCCTCATGTCTTTACGTTATTTCTCTATGGCCAAAGGGTTTCTCAACAAGAGATGGCCCTGAGATGGAGAAGTTGAGAGCTACAGAGCATATGAATGATGAGTTGTTGGCTGAGAGGGCAAGGCTCCTGTCTCATAGGTCCAGACTTGAAAAAGACATCCGTGCTCTCCAGGGTGAACTGGCACAAGCAAAGACTACCCTTGAGAGGTTCAAGATTGACAACTGGGAACTTAAGGCTGCCCTCTCCACATCTGAGGTGCTGGTATTGTTTTTGCTTCTCCTTTGTTTTTATATTTTTCTCAGCTTGCAGCATGGCCCCATCATCTTACAGATGAAGAGGAGGGAGGAGACATGTGATGAAGAATCTTTTCTAATCAAGACTTTGCAAGCCCAGCTGGAAGGAGAGCGAGAACAGCGTCAACATCTGGAGAAATCGATTGAGGAACTGAAATGCAAGGTTAGTTGTAATAAAACCCATTTTGTTGCATTCTCACTTTGTCATGCTTGCTTCTTCAAACATAATCTTTTTCATGCTTTTTTCTTCAGAGTTTTGAAGTGACTGATTCTCCTCTCTTGGGTGGATCCATTGATTACTTTCAACTGCGTGAGAGTCTCCACAAGTCCAAGGTCAAACTGTCACATATGGAAGGTTCTGGTACATCACCCACAAAGTAAATGAAACTGGGATCCATTCAGTCCCATCACCATTCATTCACTCATTACAACACTGTTACATTACAGGGACGTCATGGATGACTTCCTTGCCTCTGTCACTCCTTTGATCACAAATTGTGAAGTTCTCCTCGAACTCACGGAGGAACTGGAGAAGCGGGTAAATCTGGTGAGCAACTTGTTGCCTTGCTCACAAGGCCTGCAATGTTAACAAGAGTAAAATGGGTATTGTGTCGTTTCAGCCATCCCAGTCACACACATATGCTGAACTCCAGTTGAAGATGTACAAGGAGCGCTGTGATCAGCTCACTGCACAACTCCTCACTTGGGAGGAGAGGGGGCATGATACAGAGAAGCAATGCAAGGACTTGGAAATCATTCCTGTCCTTGAAGCACAGGTGGGTCCTTGTCTTTCCAGAAACCTCTTTTTGTATCCATTTGAATCATCCCTTATGATGGAATGGATGTCCTATTCTGTTTCAGCTGGAAATCTACAAACAAGACTTTGAGGCTGAGCGTGCTGCCAGGGAGAAGTTGGTGGGGGAAAAGGATTCATTGATGAAGGAGAATGACTTCCTGAGGCAGCAGATCAGGTTATTTTGTGGAACATAGTCTTTGAACATCATGTGCTGTCTCATGCTTGTTTGTGATACACTTTTGCTTTTACAGGATTGTGAGAGAGGCACATGGGGAACTTGGAGAGGTACTACAGAATTCCCTGAAAATATTAATTGTTAAAAGTAATCATTGTGAAGCCTCATTTTTCTCTAATATTTTAGGGGGAAGGAGACACTGGAGGAGGGGAGGGAAGTCCCAGCCAACAGCCTTGCCCAAAATGCAATCTTCCATTTACTAACATGGATGCCCTGCGGGAGCATGTAAATCAGTGCTTGGATACTGTTATGTGGCCTGGATCATAATAATGCTGCTTTTTCAGTTGGTGCCAAGAAAGCTGTCATGTTGTTGGTTCATTATAATGAAAACAAAGACTTGGTTGATGCTTCAAGAAATAACATATGCCATATATAAATGGAGGTGATATTCAGAATCCAAGCAGTAAAAGTGCTTTTAGTCATTACCTTTTGTAGATAAGTGTATGGATGTGTTGTGAGGAAAAAAAGGTTGATGTTGAATTGTGTTTGAAAAGAGCCCTTTTTTGAAAGAATAGACAAAGACAAAGACCACGAAAAAGTCTATTATTCTGATTTCCTAGAGAGCACCATAAGAGATGAAACAGAATGCCACCATGGAACTGCACCAGTATCCTCAGATCACAGGCACAATGTGGGATTGTGCAATGGGCAAGAACACATACAATATCAACTATTGAGACTGATGGGTTATGGGTAGAGTATTGCAAAGAAGGAAAGTTTGTTCAGGGGCATCACAGCAGGAACTTGAGTACGAACTACTCTCTCGGCGGGCATACAAATACTGAGGCTTGGATACTGAATTCTAGAGGAAGCTCTTCAGAAAGGAACCTCTGAACATAAAGGTACTGACAGGAAGGGGGAATCAACATGATGGAAGAGTAGGAAAGGGTTTGAGGATCAGAGATATTCTTGTCGCTTGAGGAGACTGGGTCTTCTTGTAGGATTCACTGGAGCACCTAAAACATAATTTATATGAAACCTTGTGATAGGGAAATTAAGAGTGGAGATATAATTAAGATGAAAAACAAACCAGCATATCCAACAGGGGAGAGAGACCTTGGCTCAGAGGAAGCACCACCATCAAGGTTGGAGCCAAACTTTGTGCGAAGGGAGTTTAGTTTTGTGAGAGCTTTACTCAATACACCAGGAGATGTCAAGGCTGATAGATCCCCTTTGTCATCTGGTAACTGAACCCCAGAAAACGAACCTGAAGGAGTAAAGGCATCAAGTGACTTCTTTTAGTTTTCAAGAGTTGACAGGAGTTGGATGATTTTTTTTTCTTTATTTACATGATGGTGTAAGAGAACTTGTGTTGAAGGTGGATGAAGGGGGAAGAGTGATGGTTGAGATGGGCATTCCAGCTCCCACATGACCCTGAGGGAAGGAAGGGGAATGGGATGAAGATCCCATTCTCACATCCCTCACTGCAAACATGGGAGGAGGAGGTGGAGTGAATGACTGAACATAAGAAGGAGATGGAGATGACGTAAGGACTGGTTGGTTTTGAAGAGATGCTGGAGATGGAGATCCTTGCATGTTTGCAGATGACTTTAATGAGATTTTTGGGGGAGTCCTCAACTCTTCAGGCTCCACCTGGCATAAAATATGGGATAATATGTAACAACTGCACAAAAACATTGGTCAGAAACATGCATTGTTCTCTCACCGGAAAAGGATGAGTCCCAGTGGAGCTGTTCAGAGAAGTGAAAGAACCAGGATGTCTCTTTAGTCGGGGTGGTGCAGTTGGACTCAACTTCTTCCGAGATTCCAGATTCTCCCGTCTTGCCACTTTTGAAAGAGAGGCAACCCATTTCATACAGCATGCACTCATGCATCTCATAATAATTATTACTGGGGCAGAAAAACTAGAATCCTCACCAAATGGTGGCTGATTTCTCCTCATTTTCTGGACTTCAGAGTAAGGAGGGGGACAGGGTTTACCCTCCTTGTCGACATATGCCACTCTTGGAGGTGCAGCCGGTCGACTTGGCGAAGGCTCCTGATCTTTGCTTCCACTACTCACTCCTTTCAGAATATCACCAAAAATGTAATTTGGAGGAGAAACATAGAAGTTTGAAGTTGGAGCCTGTGATGGAGGAGGAGGTGGGGAAGGTGACTTTCGTTCTGGTCCAGGTTCACTCAAGTCTTTGTCATGGGGTGCTTTCCTGAGGATGACTGGAGGATCTTTCCCCTTTCCAACAAATGGATCTGTTTGTACAAAAACAAACTCGTATTCTTTGTTCCGAGTTGCGCTTGGTCGAGGATTGTCAGCATTAATTGTTGGCTTGGGAGAGGGTGAATCAGGACTGGAGAACAGCGTGCCTCCTTTTGTTGTTGAAACCCGCACATCCAGGGGCCCGAGCTTGGGCTTTCCTAATGAGATCGATGCAAACTCTTGAAGGAGATTCTTCAATTCATCTAATTTTCTGTTGAAAAGAGGATCTTTAGTTGGTCGTGGTGGGAGTGTGGAGTCTGCATGCCAAGTTTCTTCTGATGGAGGAGGTACCGGTGCCATGGGAGGACTTGATCTCTGAGGCCAGATGGGTTCATAGTCCTTCCTTGCTTCTGGTTCACCTGGGCGAACTGCCTGGACAAAACTCTGACGTCGTGCAGACAGAGCATCATAAATGGCACCTCGAGGATGCTTCTCTAGAATTCCCTCAATTCGCTCTATATTTGATTTTGCTTCAGGAGTGACATTGGTGTATGAGGACAAGGGGCCAGCTCCCAAGTATGCCTCACAGTCTCGCACTATCCCCATAGTTCTTTCATCCAGCATTTGTTCTTCCCCATCTTCGTGTTCTGAGTCCCCATCTTGTGCACTGCTTTCACTGGCACTCCGACGTAAGAGAGATTCAATCTTGGAGTCATCACTCATATTCACCCCCTCTTCTTCTGCTATGGGTCGACCTGGGGACGAACACTTCTCCATTACTTCAGATTCAGTTTCCTGGTGTTCTGGAAATACAACCTTGAGATTCTCATAGATTGGTGTGTCTGCCATCCCACTCCCTTTCCGGATCTCAGAAAATGTAGTGATTCGTGTTCCTTGATCAGGAGGTCCTCCAATGCAGAAGTTCTGAACCACTGGGGGCTTTCTTGTGGCCTCTTCCTCACTTCTTGCACTCCCAAAGAATTTTTTTGGTGCTTGAGCAAAGTCCTGATATCGAGGTACTCTGCTCACAGATTCCAGAGCCAAGTAATCAGGTGTTTTGATGGCAGCAGGGATGCGTGATGCTCCAGTTGCAGCTGGCAGTTTCACTGATTTACTCCTCTTGACAGGCACAGAGGGTCTTCTTGATTCTCGAGGCTTCAAGGCACTTTCTGCTTGTGATGGACTCTTACTCAATGAAATCAGATTCCTGGAAGTTGCAGGGGATGCCACTTCCTTTTCCTGTCTGATGCTATCTTCCTCCACATCCATCTTCTTAGTTTCAGGCTTTGGCTGAGATAGGACAGGCTGGAGTGGTGGTTTCCTCCTTCTCTGTGGAGGTGTTGGTTCAGGGCGGAGATTTGCCACTCGAAAGCCCCAGCTTTGAGTCTTTGGAGGCTTCCTTGCAGTTGAAAACTGCTGTTGTGGAGGAGTGGCCAGGTGACGAACCATGACACTACTGGCACTGCGAGACAAGCGCACTTTTGGGGTTGCCCCTTCTCCTTCCCCCCCTCCTTGCTCAAAAAATGCCTTTAGCTGTTCAATCCTCTTCCTCTTTGCTTCGGTGTTCTTCGATGCAGAGGGATCCTGGGATGATGAACGGGGTTGACAAAATGCATCCCTCGGAGTTGATGGCTGACGCATGGGGCTTGGGCTTCGGCACCGTTCGGGGAATGAGACTGTTGGTTTCTTCACAAGGGGTGGGGATGAGTCCAATAATCCTGTTTCTGAATGGATAGGAAGAGAAAGCTCATTCCATTTCTATTGTCAACTTCAAGAAAATAACGTAACTAATCAGAGGGAAACAAACAAACCTAGTCTGTCATCAGAAGAAGCTTGTGGAAATATGGTTTCATAGGCATGGGGAGGAGTGCCCTGTCGACAAAGAGGCTCCATATCCTCTTCAGTTTCTGCTCCTCCATTTTCTCCAAGAGGTTCCCCATTCATATCCACATTTTCATATGGATGAGAATCTATCATCTTTAACTGTTCCAGAAACAGTTCCCTTACAGCTCGATGCACAAGGATGTACTGATCCTTGGTCTGCACCATGGCGATGCGCTGCTTCCGCATCTCAGCAATGATGTCAAAGAGATTGAAACTCTCATGGATCCTCTGCAGATGGACATCAGACCAAAATCCAGTTACCCTATGCTCATGTTGTCTATATACATACTAGTCAAAAAACAAGACAGAGATGGCAACTTACTCCACTTCTTAGGAGCCCCCAGACATAGTCAATGGCACAGAGGGTACCAGTTCGACCGCATCCAGCAGAACAATGAACAAGTACAGGCCTGGTTTCTGCAGCCTGACAATCTCTCACCAAAAGCACCAGGTCTAGCAGGGGTCTAACCTGAGCTGGGACTCCATGATCTGGCCAGGCCACGTAATGGAACTGACAAACTGTCCTTTCATCTGGAATAGAGGGATTCAAGTTTTATCCAATTCAAATGCAGATTTCAAGAAAGATTTGAATCCTTCAGCAATCCTACCCAAGGACCCATCTTCAGATGTGGTTGCAAGTTTAAGTGTGCGAAGAAGGAAATCAGGGCATATTTTTCTCTGCTTCACCAGAGAAATAGTCACATTCCCCCAAGTCTTCTCTTCTCCTTCCTTTTCCACCCAGTAGCATTCACATTTATGCTAAATAAAGACCAACCATGCCATATGCCCCATAATTCTCAATCACATCTAGCCATAGTAAGAAGAGAATCAGTTTAACTTAACTCACCCGACCAGATTCTCTTTCATTGCAGACCATGACAATGACCTGAACCTGACATTCCACAACCATTCGCCAGAAGTCAGGGACCGTGTGTGCCAAAGGACCTTGAGCTGCAATATATGCAGGAGCCCCGGTTGTTGCTCCTCGAATGTAGTTGGCATTGATATAATCACTTCCAGGAACTCCAGGAAATTCTGATAATATGACTCGAGTGTGGTCAACTGGAAAAGTTTCCAAAATGGGATCAATGAAAGGTAGTAAAATCAAGTTCACAGGCACCAACATAACTGACAGATAAAATAATGGCATAGTCTTCTTTAAATTGTTTTTATGCAATGATACAGACTTTTGTGCCAGCTATAAAGTCTTAGTTGAATCATGATGGATGATATGGATGATGATACCAGAATGTCTGAATAAATTCATACTTGTCAATGTCCCAGTTCAGATTAAATAAAGGAAGCCATAAATGAACCCATACTCCTCCTTTTCAGTCCTACAAGAGGGGAAAAAGATAGTGCCACAGTCTATAAGCTTCCCAACATTAATGTCTTTCCATATTAAACTATCTGAGGTCCCACACCCAAACAAGTGGCCAGTTTCCTCCCACGCACCTCACCCACACAAAAATCCAAAGGTAGACAAAAGGCTCCCACTCAATTATAGAAGATATGCCCAAAAGCAATACAGATGCTTCCTTCTTGTCTCTGCAACCCCTACTTTGAAAGAAAATTCAGGCAAAGACACTTGGCTTTTAGGGGCTCCTACAATGTCATCATTCTTCTCAACAGGCACCCATATTCTGATGCCTTGCAACATAAAGTCTCCAATGCAGAGAAGCTGGACCTATTAGCATGACAATTTTTCATCCTCATGAAGGATGGATAGATGGCCTCAAGCAATGCAATTGCCTAGGCACATATGACTGTTCACCTTTCTTTCATCTGGTATCAGTAACACCCATATGCAAAGAGCCTGTTCACTGTCTACTTGCATTTGTGGAATATTTGTTGGGACCCAGTCCTATTTCATTCAAACTCTCAAATGTAATGCTTAGCATTCCTGATAGCTTTTAGATGAAGAATGGAGTGAGGATCATGCAGGAGATTAAGGCTGGGGAGCTGCAAACAGTCCAAAGCAGCTAATATCTCCCTCATTATATCATCATCCATATTGTGTGAATCTGATGCTTCAAACCCATCAAGAATAAGTCTGTTAGTTAAATATAATATGACCTTGTGGGAATTTGCTTTCATTGAAAGACATGTCAAAGAAAAAACAGACCCAATAACAATGACCCCCAGTAATCCACTTTTTTTTTTGCTTAGTAGAGGGAACTATACTACTTATTTCATGTGGTCTCCCCTCAACAGCCCCACTCTTGTTAAATTCATTTCAATTATAATCCTACAAAGAAAGCCTATGCCCACCTTAGGAAACATTTTAATATTTTTAAATTAAATACAAAATCCATAGTTGCAGCGAAAGCCTCACAGTATAGCATGGGATTGAAATAAATGCCAGGAAGGGAGAGATTTGTCAGCTGGATATGACATCCTTCATTCATGATTTTCTTTTTACCTTCATCCTCACTCCTAGGCTAGTTGCCAAAGAGAGTATGATGAATGATGAACCTTCATCTCTGATAGGTTTTACCTTCCTCCTAATCCTTTTAACTGTAGGATGTGACAGTATACAGGGTGTCCCATAAGTCACTATACCATTTCAAACTGCAATATTTTCCAAACTACAACAGCCAGGTCAATTTTCTTAGCATTGATGGAAAGAACGTTCTTAAGAATATTTTTAAAAATAATGACTAGGAATGAGACTCTAAGAGAAGTTCCTTCAAAAGCATGTCAGAAAGGTGTATGTTTTTAGGGCTATTTATGGTACACATTCTTGAATCCTATTTTACAAAAATTGCCAAACTTCATGTTTTTTAATTCCAGACAGACCTGAGAAACAAAATTTTTATTTATTAATTTCCTTTAATTTGCTTTCGCTGTAACAAGAAAAGGCATCACAATTGACGCTCAAGCAACGTTCCTTCATTGCTACCCGGAATGGAGGTTTTTGAGAGTCCCGTCCATGTCCAAAGGAAGTTTCAGCAATATTTTGGTGGAGAGCATCATGCCAAATGTATTGGTATGGAGGTCATTTTGAGGGACTTTCAAACTTCAGAAAAACCTCCATTTTTTGACAAAGATAATTCCAAATGCTATGCTATTGTTAAGTTAACGTTACTTCTTTTTTTTTTGGCAACTGTTTAGCAGATATGAATTTTTGAAATGGTATAGTGACTTATGGGACACCCTGTATATACAGGGTGGCCCAGAAGTAATAGGGCAGTTAGTGGTACAATCAGCAGTCACTACAATTTTTATTTGCAAAACTTAATACTTAGTGATTCTGAAATTAAAATAAAAATCAATTAATAATCAAAATAATCATAAAATTGTAGTGACTGCTGATTGTACCACTAACTGCCCTATTACTTCTGGGCCACCCTGTATCTGCAATAGCTAAACTTTCAATAATGAACACAACTATGAGAAGGAAGAGATAATTTTCTCTTGATACCAGGGGATGCAGAGGTTTCAGATCCAGCAATCCTGCCTAGCACAGCAAAAGTTATCCACTCTGTGCTCAGTAACACATATGGTTGCTTACACAAATCTCTGATTTAAAGCCTATTTTGAATGTTATTTCAAGAATGCTGAAAATTAATTAACTTAGATTATTATAGAAAGTTGATGCAATTGGTTCAGATTTCAAGATAAATAAGGAACTTCTTGATAGGCTAATGTAACAATTTTGAATTAGAACTTTCAAAAAAGGCAATTTTGGAATTTCATGGCAACAACCATATAGTTCTTGGGTGCTTGAGGGATTAAATCTAAATTATTTGTATTCCCTCTATGGATCAAAACATTTTTTATAATATACAATAACCTTAGGCATTATAGAGCATGCAGCTTGAAACATGGTATTGTGCAATTACACAAATGATGTCTTTACATACAATCCTGATGGGAGCTTCACTCATTCCTCAAAACCTTAGTTCAGAAAACTGAAGTGAAACCAATTTGCAACATAGGCTTATTTCTAACTAGAAGGCAATGTCCATTCCCGCTATCTTTTCATTTTTTGCACTGCCTCACCATCATTTCGCTACAAAATAGCATCTATCTCATACATAAGAGATTCTGGAACTACTTGGAAAAAAAGGTTTTAGTTGGACAGTTAAGTTCAAGTTCAAGAAAGTGCAAGTTAAAATCTATAAATCTTACTGAAATCAGGTAAGCCTACGCATGGATGCTGGCAATGTGAGTGTACATGGCATGCTGAATGAATATGCAGTTAAATCTAACTGATGGTGAAACAATGTGCACGAGTGTTTCATGCCAGTGCATCAAAACAATGCTATGAAACTGACAGGAAACAGATGGAGGTTCCTTCCATTCATCCAGGCCTGAATGGAGAGGCACCAGCAGCTTGTTGGGGAGCTGCAGCTCTGGTTAGGAATGCCCATTTGTCCTGATCATGTGGAAATAGTTTAAATAATTTAGATGGCACTCACTTTGAATAATGGACAAAAGTAATAGTTCTTAATGCACTTGAATCTTCTTGAGTGAAACTGATATAAAACAAAAAAGATATAAATTTCTTCCATTCATACTGACCCGATACCATAATACAAACAACCAGTTCATGAGTTAGGATATGCCAATTAGTTATTTAGTCCATTCTCATTGGCACTCTCAGGTGTGTGCATTTCAAAAATCTATGCACTCAGATGCAATTTTTAATTGTAATCCCACTCCCTTCTGACCTATATAGAGTGGGATTAGCTACTATGTGGCAATCTGGGTACAGTAGTTGCCACTTATGATCATGTTGGTGCAAGGAAATTTGTAGAATTAAGCAGCTAATACAATAGGTGGCAGCAATCAATGAAAACTTGAAAACTTGCTTTGAGCATTGTGCATGTGCTGTTAAGCAAGTGGATTTGCTTTAGAGCCATAGCATACACTGCAGGTCCAAAAACAGCTGTACTGTGAACATAACCTACTGTCTGGCTAAAGCACCCAAATGAATGAGTGTTGTGCACATGTTAAGTGAGTAGAAATGTTCAAGGCTGTTTTGATCTCTCTTCACAGCTGGGAGGACAAATTCCCCTCAACCCTGGGTAGGGATCTCACCCCTTTTCCTTCCTTGTATGCCATACAATTTGGTAATTGATAGAGTAGTACATTGGTGTCCTTATAGCATGATAACAATATCTGGGACAGGCAGTAACATAAACTAGAGAAAAATATACATGAAATATAGGATTTGGTTTTCAAGATTTGATCACATTATCTGGTTGATAATGAAAACCATCTATCACAATAAGCAGCATCTACTGTAAAATCAACCTGATCTGATAGATACAAATTCTTCAGTATAAGCTGATAGCCAAACCTGCTTGCTCTTGTAGAAAAATAAAAAGAAACACAAGAAACCATGGCTCCTGAATCTGAAAACTAGTTAAGCCATGTCTGGGAGCCCAGGAATAGAGGCAAAAGTAAATTAACAGTATCAATACATGTGGGTGTCGACTCATACTGGTATCTGACATTGGCATCCATGCATACCAATTCCTACTGGATCTATTCATTAAGAAAATAAAAAAGGAATTGATAAGTGCCAGATGTAAGGACAGCCTCTTCATCTGCATCAGTTTGGCAAAGGAGGGTACAGGCATACCCTATTATTATCAGGAATGCCACTTAAACTTGAAAAGAAAATAAAGTAAGCCTCTGGTACTCACAAGGAAGGATATCTTTGTATCTGTTCTTTCTTCTGTTCACTTCTCTCTCCCCTTCTTTGCATGAGTATTCAGAAAGACTCTTCAGGCTTTCACTCACCAACTTCAGGTTCTGAAAGAAAATATTATAAACCTGAAGCAAAACATACCATTGAGTTATGCTTTCCATAGGCTGACTTCAGGCTTCTGGTTCACTAATGTCCCAGAATTCACTGGAATATGTGGTTGAATGACATGACCGGTTGAGGTTTCAAAGGTTTTCTGTAGGCCAGTTTTAGCTTACAAAATAAATCATGATCGATTAGCCCCACCTTACTATATCTTCCTACAATTAGAAATAAAGGTAAAGAATGAGGGAAACCTATTATTTTATTATTGAGATTCTTATTACTTCTAAAATATTCTCCACTTTGTGGATATGATATAGTAAAGATTCTTCTTTAGTATTCAGAAAAATTGCAGTCAGAAGTACTTTCCTGGGGAGTCCACAAAAGAATGAAAGCAACACCAGAAGCAAAATTCATTAAAGTAAATTACTTTCAGAAAGTTGTATTTCATGATGTGTTAAATGCCTTTGTTCATTCAGAGAAATAAAGGGCTAGAGTAAATGTCAAGTTTCTTTAAACCCTTTTACCACAAGTCCTGATTAGAGTTGTTGCTGTTTTATGCCAGGAACACAAAAAAAACCTCATGGCAGGAGGCTATTCCACCATTTAAAACTCTGCAGTGAAAGAGTTAAACTTATTGAATGAATGAATGTTTGAAGTTAATGAATCTTTCAAGGAAATACCCTCCCCTAATTCTTGCTACATCAGTTAGCAACTAGATGAGTTTAAGCATGAAAGTTCTAGACAGATTGGCACATTCCCAACAAGAGCATTCATCATGAGGGAGGCCTATTGTAGCTGGAAGGGGATAAGAGGAGGAGCACTCAACCTTGACTCTGGATGTAATATGCCATGAATTCACATCCCGACATGTAGATAGAACTTCATTTCATTAGGCTTAGGCTGAACTCATTAGTTAGCAAATTAAACTTGGGCCTATGCTTAAATCTGCGACTAACGTTATTTACGATTTTGTCTTTTTCATTTTTTAATCAGTTAGACACTTTTTCACTTGACTTTGACACCCATGCACGCGTGTCTGAGTCAAGCGAAAAATTGTCTAACTCACGTGAAAAACACTGTTATACGAATAAATTGACCAATTATAGGCATATTGACTACACGGTTCCAAGTTATGTCTAACGTTAGCTTATCTAAACGTCCAACGAAACATTAGAAATCAAACCTGGAATTCCTTATCATACTGATCTTGTCCTTCCTTGAGCAAGTTTTCCAAATTTTCCACATTTTCGATGAACTTTCGAAGGATGGTCCTCAAAGGCTTGTTTCTCTCCTTCATGGCTCCCATCGAGGTCTGATGTCATGGAGACGTAGGCTTATCAGCTGCATGTAATAGGCCTACGCTAAAGAAGAGGCGTGGGTGAAGCCGTGAATGACCCCAAGCGTGAGTACGCCTAGGCCTATGCAGGCCTTGGCCTTCTCCGTCTGATACGACAACGATCGCAACACCTGGAAGTCATGGAATCGACTGACAACAGGTGGCCGCCGCCCTCATGGACATGCCTCGTTGCGCGAGTCCTACACGGGTCTGATATCACTCCCTCTGCATCCGCCCCTCCGCCCGATCTCGCCCGCGGGAAGGAATTTATTCTCTTTGCAGCCCTCTACCACTCTGTGGTTATCAGAGACCTCTTTGCGCTCTCTTGCGTATTAGAAATGCATTCAGAAACTGACAGGTAACGAACGACGTCCACTAGAGTGGATCTCTCGCTCGGAATCTCCTTCCGGTCAGTGACGAACGGCGTTTCCTCAAACATGAAGCTGCAAGTTTCATTCATTCAACCAACAACAACTGCAATCACAAAAACAAAGGTGAGACGCCGCGTCAAGCAACAACCCGGCATTCCGGATTCGGGCGGAGCGTGGCCCAGGACCCGGACCCGACGGGCGTGAACCAAAGCCCCGCATCGCAGAACGTGTCCCGCTCCATCAGCGCCTCATCCCCGTCACTGAACGAAACAGAAAACGCGTCGAAATCGCCTCGAAACTTCCCCCCCGACCGGCACCACCAAAAATTACCTTCGGCTGGAGTTCCCCGGCATCCGATAGTGAGTGAGAGAGACGGAATCGAGGTAAAGAGTCTTGTCGCAGATGAGGAAACAATACGTGGAAGGGTCCCGAGGGTTCTCGTCGTATTTCCAATGCAATTCCATCTGCTGCACTTCGCCCAGATCGACCGGGCTGGTGAAGAACCAGCGGTAGACGCCTCCGTGGCGATACGTCGCCGTCTCGCTGTGCCGATTAGAGAGCGTGACGTCATGCTGGGGATGTTGGCGCAGGTTTGACAGGGCGGATTTTTGCATTGTTCGGGCGGGGAAGATTGTGCCAATTTTTAAAATGGGTTTTTTTAACATTTTGAAAATGGTTACGTGAATTCCTCCTAAAATATTTTTTTTAATTTGCACGATCGCCCTCCTTGTGCAAAAATTTCATTTTCGCCCATTTTTTGTCAATATATGGACAGCCTGGGCCAGTCGGCTGTTGGTCTGTTGAATGCCAGCTGGATGAATCGATCGCAAATATTTTTTCAGATAACTAAAAAAAAAGAACTCGACAAAGTTAAGAATATCAATAAATTCCTGTTTCGCGACACATCAGTTAGAAATAATCCTCGAGCTGAAACAAGATAATTTTTTTCTTGTGGAAAAGTAAGTCGGCCTGATCCCTCCACCTCCACTTCGTATCCAAACATTTTAAATAAATCAATATACACGACAATATCTAAATACATATATATATATATATATATATATATTTTTTTTTACAAATTTTTAGAAAATTAGGGAAAATTTTTTGGAAAAAAATTAGGAAAAAATTGGGGGAATTTTGGGGGAAAATCCTGGTTTTTGCAGCATTTGACCCCTACCCGAGGAAGCTTGGCACAGCCACCCAACCGACCCGCCAGAGCAACCCAAGCAACGAACCCAAGCGCCGTGAGGTTCTGCAGCGGAAGGATGCCCCTCGTCCCCTCGAGCGACACCTGCAGGTGGCCCTTCAGCGTCTCCTTCGCGTGGCGCGGGGACGCCAGCCGCATCGCCAGGGAGTAGTGGTACCCTGTCCGGATTTTAAACATATTTTATAAAATGGGTGCGGGAGGGGTGCACGCTTGGGAAATATGTACTTTGTCGCGGGGTCTCCCCTATTCTGACCTGAATCCTCGTTTCTTAATATGGGGGAACCTCAAGGACGAAGTGCAGGATCCGAAGAAAGCAGCTCAGAAAGCATTTATCGATACTGCATTGCGTAAGTACTATTTCAGATTATACAACGTTGCATGAGCCAACCCATAGAATATATATTTTAGATCATGGTAATGTATTATTATTTAATTAATTTTTTTTTTAAATTAAAATTAAAATTAAATTATTTTATTTTATTTTATTTAATTTTAATTTTATTCTATTTAAAACTAATTCCCAAGTGTGCAGATGAATTCACCCGGACTTCAACGCGACGACGTACGGCAGTACGGAGCCCTGGCGTTGGTGGTGAGGTAGAGCGGGAGGTGAACGGGAAGATCCGCGGGGTAGTCGGTGGCCCGGTATCCCAGGTAGGCGCATTTCTCCCCGTTGGCGCCGCAGTCGAGGCATCGACCCTGGGGGAACGGCTTACGTTACTGTCGGTTTCGGGATGAATGTGAGTAATTGTGATGGTGAATGCCAGGGGGGGATACAGAACAAATAGAAAGGAAAAAATAATAAAAAATAAAAAATTGAATAGAATGAATTATAAAAAATTTTTAATTTTAAAAATTTTAAATAAAATAAGAACTCTATGGAACGAAAAGAGGTAGGAATGAAAGTTTCACCTGAAGAAACTGTTCGTAGGACGGACAGCTGTAGGCAAGGAAAGGGCAACTGGAGGTGATGCTCTCGGTGAAGTACCTGATGGCCCCCTGGTGGCTGCAAGCGACGAAGTCCCGGCCGGCCTCTTCCATGCCGTCTTTGAGGAGGGTGAGGGGGACCTGGGAGAGGGCGCAGCCGGGCTGGTTGCGGCCGCCGTTGGGGTAGAAGTCGAGGTGGGCGCAGGGGTCGCTCATGCCGTAGCCTGGGTGGGGGGGGGTTAAAAAAAAATTATTTGCGAGTTGGAAAATTTGCTAGGAATTTCCAATTTTGTTGGAAAAAAACGGTAATAATTTTTAACGTTTTTGCTGATTTTAAAATTTTGATTTAGTTTGGAATGAATGGTCGGGCGGAGCAGCAGACCAAAGCGACCTTGAATTTACTCTCGTTTAATCGTTATATCGACCATCCGGGCTCGCGAGAGCAGCTGACCGAGGAAGAAGATGGAGTTGCCGTCGGTGTGGATGGCGTCGACGAAGGCGGCGTCGCTCGGGTCCAGCCGTACGAACTCCGGCATTCCCTGGAAGTACGGCTCCGCCGGGTCCAGGCCTGCCGGATCGACGGCGAAAAAATCAACCTCCTGGTTTTGACGACGCGAAAAAAATTCCCCCCCCCGAAGCTTACCTGTGATCCTCGCGATCCCCTCCACCGCAGACCCCACGTATCCCGCCGCGTGCGCCCCCAGACTATGCCCGATCAAGTGCACGTCCTTCATCTCCAGCCCATAAATCGTCTATGAAAAAAAAAAATCCCCAATCACCCTCAAACCCGTTCCACCCCCGCAACCCCCTCCCGCAACCCCGCAACTCAAACCCGTACGTGCAGCCACTTCAGCAACCCGATCGCCTCGAGCGCCACGAGTCGAATGTTCGCCGCCGCCTGCGTATACGGCGGAAGGGACCCCCGGCCCCAATCCACGCTCACCACGTTGCAATCCTCCGCTTCCAGCAGGGCCTCGGCCATCCTCTGCAATTAAAACCTTTTATTAAAATTAATTTAAATTAACACGTTTATCACAGCCTAGCAAGAGCCGTAACTCCGTTTACGTGCAAATAAAAATTAAAAGCTTCTAATTAATTTAAAATAAATGAAACGGGTTTTGTAATAAAATTGGTGCGATTATCGAATTGATGTGGTCAAGATTTAAATTGAAAAGAAGGGAGAGACCTTGATCCAGGTCGTAAGTCCGGTGTCGATGAAGCCATGGATGATGACTTTCAGCGGCTTCCCTTTCCGATACCCGGCCAACTGCAGACCTGAAAATTAAATTGTTTTTAAGGGAATTTTTTTAATACCCTACTCGAGTATTAAAATTAAAATATAAATAAGTAATTTTTTAGCTCACTGGTGTGATTCCCGACGACCACCCTCGCCGGCTCCCGGCTCCCCCTCGCGAGGAGGAAAAACTGCGTCTGCATCTCCTCCCTGGAGATGGGGAACAGGTTCACAGGTCGGTAGATCAGGTGGAACCATGACGGGTCGATGTGGACGCAGCCTAGGTCGCCGTAGCAGCGGGAGCCTGAGGCGCGGGTGCTCAAGTCCAGGAGGGTGGACAGGAGCCCGCCCTCGCTCTCTTTCTCTTCTTCGTCTGAGGGGGAATAAATGAGTTGGTAATTAATGTTTAAATTAGGCACTATGTTCTCATTATATTATTGTATTACTAATGATTGTAATTGTATTAATGATTGTAATTATTGTATTAATAATTATTGTAATTATTGTATTAATAATTATTGTAATTATTGTATTAATAATTATTGTAATTATTGTATTAATAATTATTGTAATTATTGTATTAATAATTATTGTAATTATTGTATTAATAATTATTGTAATTATTGTATTATATTTATTTGCACAAATAAGTCGGTGTTAAAAAAGAGACCGAGAAGTCGTAGAAACGTGGTGTAAAAGCGGGACGGTTTACTTACGACGGTTGTGGAACTATCCATGTTCAACTGAAGAGAAAAGGTTAAGGAGCTGTTAAAATGGGAAAATTGGGCGTAACTTTCTGGGAACGAAACAAAGCGTTAAAGTGATGACAATTTAAATTTTATGAGAGAATATAGTTAGCAGGAGAGAAATGAAACCACTTTTATCCAATGATGTCGTAACGTCCCGGATCTGGCAACACTGGATCCTGGTTCCCTTTCAGCTGCTGCTGCATAAACTTCCGGAGAAGACAAACGCTTCTAAAATACTTTTTTGGCTGTATAAAAACGGATGAAAGATCATACTTGTTTTTCTCTAAACTAACCTTTAATAATATTTTCTAAATTTATTAATTAATTAAATAAACAGGAAAAGTGGAATTTTGCCCCGATTCCTCCGGCTCACTCACTCGCCGAGTCCCCGGACTCATTGAAGGAACTCTTCTGGCTTCGACTGGAGATGTGAGAGCCGAGGCCGGAATTGGGATTGTCGAAGACGAGTCTCTCGAGCAGGAGGAAGGGATTCCAGCCGCCCCACATCCACTGGCCACTGCCGTCCGCGACGGCCACGAGCACGAGGAAGGTCCAGGAGTAAAGCGTCATTTTCGGGGCATGCCGACGGTGTCACTGATCGAGAGGGTTCCGGCACTCGCTCTACTTATTAAGTCGTCTGTGGTGCCTTCACTTTTCCCGCTGTTTTCACTCCCGGATTCGCGAGGGGCGGGGATCCGTGAGGGCGCGGCGAAGGGTGAAGAAAGATCCTCGCACGACTCGTGACTGAAATTCTATTTCGTGCTTTCACGACTTCTTTCTGAGCCATTGGATCACTCGGCCCACTTTCAAGATGCGGGCCCACATGCGGGCTCTAGAAGAACGTCTGAGACCCGCGAAGGCCTCTACCACGCCCTCGGGCTGTTTGTCCGCCTTGGCATTGGCCCTGGCCACGCTCTCCAGTCCTCGGCTTCCTTCACCCGCGTGTGTTGCGTCCGTCGAAGCAGCTGCGCAGTGCGGATGTAGGGCGAGTGATTGCGGGAATCCGCGGGAGAAACTGGGTGGAATCATGTGTGAAAGGAATTCGTAGAGGCGAAGAATGCACTGTGCCGGCTGGAAGGCCTGCCTCGTCGTCCTCGGTACCCCGCCCTCAAAAACCGCAAAAACAATCGTCTTACCGTGTCTTAACCTCTGTAATCCCTCTCGTTCGCAGGACTGGCGTGCATCGGCGCGGGGGTGGGTCTCTGGTTTCTGGTTCCGGATGCCTTTGCCCTCTCTGCCGTACTTCTCCTTTTTGGATTCAGTATCGTCACCGTCGGCTTCTATGCATCGTGCTGTGTAAGCTTCATGCTTTATGCATAGTGCATGCAATAATGCTTTAGGCATTAAAGCGATTAACCGAATGAATTCGGTTTTTGCTTGGGGCTCCTTTGAGATCCATTTAAGTTTCGAGGCCCATGTGTAAATGAATGCACACGTTTTATTATTGTTATTTTTCTCTTTTTTTCAATGCAATCCTTCGTTACGTGACTCACTGCATTCTTGAGACATTCGTCCTCAGCCCTGCTCGGGATGAGGGGGTCACAAAGGAGACACTCGTAATTCTTGCCTGGGTCTTGTTTCGCTCTGTGCCCGCCGGCTGCCTTTTTTTTATTTTAAATTCCTCTAAGGGACAACCTGTGTACTTTTACCTGCTCTCGCGGCAGAGGGATGAAAGATAAGTCGATTGCTTTTCCAAGAAGGTTGGAAAGATATCTCGTGTCTGTTCCATTGTCGCCGGGAAACTTTTCCCAGCCCTTTGTCATCGTAAAAAGGGCTGACGTCACCTACAGGATGGATTGTGCGATGAGAAGAGCTGAGGACGTTTTATATAACGGGTGACAATAGGATGCCGTAAATGATGCAAGGGATCTTTAGAAATGGATTATTCCGATAATTCTTGCGGCGCATCATGTGGGTGCAAAGGGCGCTAGGAAAGGATCTCGCAGGGCTCAACAGATGGTGCAGGGGAGGCTCCGAGGCCGCCTTGGAAAAAATTCCCGGAGCTTGACTGTCCCGAAGAGAAAGCGCTGACAGCAGATTCTAATTCATTTATTCTTCATTTGGTACATTAAGGTATATCAGGAGCCTTTAACCCTTTCACTGCGACTGCCGAGTATACACGACCGAGCTATTAAGATTTACGACGATAAATCTTGATGGTATCTGTGGGTGTCAGGTTCCCGCTGGTAGCCTGGTTCCTCGCTAATTTCGCTTGTGTATTGAAAATGATATTTTGAGGTGGGTGGTTGGCAGCTGATTTCAGTCTGGCTACCAGGCTATATCGGAAGTTACGAGGAAGTTCCGAGGAAACGCAGCTAAATAAGCGAACTCGGCCTTTGTTTATGTACTCAGCTGGTGAGTACAGGCCCAACGTACTCATTATGACATGTCAACCTCGGAGGTGTGGATGACGAAAAGTGAAGTGCAAACATATTATGAAGCATAACGAATATATTGGACATTGTGAACGTAACCAAACACTGATAGAATGTCGGACGATGTAAAACTCCGGAGGATTAAATCTCATCGGGAATACCCATGCACTGGGTTCTCTGGGAAATTTAAGGTGGTTGTAAATGTTGAGCCGTCACCAGGAACTCAAACAGCCTGGGAACTAGAGAGATTCGCAATGGAACCTGAGCATGCACTTGAATATTTTTGTGCCTCATACGTTCTGTAAATTGTAACAGATCTTTGAAAAGGATTCAAACGGGCTGGACACGGCATGACGGATTGCGTGAAATGGGTCATCGGTAACGGATAAAGGAACGGAAGTTCAATACAGTACTGTGTAACTGCCATCCATTATCATTCATAGGATAATGGGCACATTGTTTAAAAAACGCTATGGAAATTTAATCGTTTCCATTGGCTATCTGAGTGCGCTCTGTTCTTGGAAAGGAAAGGGCAAAAGCAAAATAACCTCACATCAGCGCTAGAGTCCATGCAAAAAACTAACGGACAAGAAGCGCCTGCTAAGGATAGCAAAGAGGGTGGTATATTTCGTTGAAAATAAATTGTGGAAATGCATCTCCGAGTTATTCACTGTGGCTTAAGCCTTATCTGACATCCATCATGGCGAAAGTGGCAGGAAATAACTTATTCACTCTAAATTAGTTTTCGAAGAAATATTATAGATGAATATTTGCCTCTTCTTATTTTTTGGTCAGCGAGTGTTTGGACGATGTATCTGTAACAGCAAGGGAAGGGAAAGTGACCAGGAATACGTGAAGATTGCGTTTTTTTTGCAACTTGCATGGATTCCAAATCACTAGCACAAGCCAGAGCAAAGCATGCACGAACTCCTAATCAGATTCACTTCGGATATGGTGGTACCCATAATATATTCTGGTGTCGTTTCCTATTCCTTTCTTGACACGACACTTAATATATCCAAAGTTCGTGCATTATCTACAGTTTGCCCTGGCAGCAGCGGAGAAACAAGAATCGCAGTCGGAATATAACACAACAAAAGAACAAAAGCAAAATTTCCTCCTCCACGAACTAGAAATTGTTAGAAGCTAGAAAGTATTATTGTCATGTTGCCTAAATGGAATGTATGCAAGGGCAAAAAATGATCTCGAAATTCTTTAACATGTTACACCTGACGTGAAGTAGGTGAAGTGTGAAGTAGGGCTTGTGCAGGGATCTGGGGAATGTATGTCCCACAGCACTGTATGGGTTTAACTGGGAAAATTTGAGATTCATTCACAAAAGAATGTGCAAGGCATGAAGTTCGCCGGGCCGAAGGAAGGAAACTAGATGGGTGGAAAATTGCTCTGTATCCGTGAATGGAGCACAAAGCTATTCTTACCCAAGCCCTACTTCATTTTCTGTCACTGAAAACCCAGATTTTATAATCACGGAAATGTTTGATGAGCTCAAACATTTCCGTGATTATAAAATCAGGAGATCGGTTTTAGGCACAAACTGAAAAAAATTGCAGGGCCTGTTTTTAGCAAAAATGAATTTTTAATTCACCAGGTGCTAATTACTTTTAAAAATTAAGCACTCGCAAGAGAAAGATAAGTTCAGTCCATGTTCACATACAACATATTCATGACTGAAGAGGGGTAATTAGAATAATTGTAAAGCCCGTTGTGGTTCGAGTGTCGCTTCTTGCTCCATTGCAGATTTCTCATCTGGAGCCATTTTCGCGCGATATGCACGTTGTGGACACTTGATTCATTGGTTTCAATTGACAGGGATCTCGTCATCGGGAGGATCCATGGTAGATGGGGCCCCATGTGGACTCAAGCGATGTCCCTCATTTCGACTGTGATCAGCATTTAGAGCCATTGAACGTGAGGTGTCAAAGTAGGTGTTTGTGATGCTCTCACTTTTTTTTTATCGTTTTGACTTGATTCTCATTGACTTTCTTCTACTGTCTCCATGTTTGCACTGAATAAATGGAAGTAACTCATCTGTAATAGGTCTTATCTCTTCCGGGGGAAAAAAAATCCTTATCAATTGGCCCCAATCTCAGATTTTCCTTCCTACGAGGAAGAATTTCAAGGAGAATCGGTGGTCTTGTCCCTCCCAGATTTCCACAAATTCGGTCAAGGTGGCTGCTTTTGGCTTAAGAACTTCCATATACAGTATATACAGTATATAGGATGTCCCAGAAACCCCTCCACGTGTTTAATTGAATAGAGCACAAAAGGAGAAGGAACAACATTGAAGGATAATATAGGGCGACTCATAAGCCACTATACCATTTCAAACTGCAATATTTTCCAAAATGCAGATCACTGTTATTGGTATTGATGGAAAGAATGTTCTTAGAATTTTTTTTTCTTCACGATAATGACTTGGAATCATACACAAACGGAAACAGCTTCAAATGCATATTAGAAAGGTGTACTTGTTTAGGAACATTCTTGGTACACCTTGTTGAATGCTCTACAAAATTGCTCAACTTTAAGTTTTTCTCTCCTAATTTCAGATAGACAAGAAAAACAGAACAAAAATTATCTCATTTAATTTGCTTTCACTGTCATGGGAAAAGGTTTCGCAACTGACGCTGGAGCAATGGAGAAAAGTTGCAACCTGGATGGAGATCATTAAGTCCCATGAGTTCAAAGGGAGTTCCGGCGATGTTTTGGTGCCGATTCTCATGCTACATGTATTGATATAGGCAGAAGGCATTTTGAAGCATTTTCAAAACTCAGAAATATCTCCATTTTTTTTTTACAAATATAACTTCAAATTACATGCCATTGTGACGAATGAGGATGGCATCGAGGAGGCGCACTGAATTCGGTGGTGTAGTGGTGGCACACCTGACCGGCAATCAGGAGGCCCTGTTCGAGTGGCGGCCAATCCCTGGCTTTCTTTCGGCCTCTCATGCCTTCCGTCGTCCCGTCTCGCATTCCCCCTCCGTAACACTATTTTTCAGTTAATGTTACTTTCTTTTTTGCATCAACTGTTGAGTAAATGTGATATTTTGAAATGGTAGAGTGACATATGGGACACCCTGTATATTGTATTGAAGGTTCCCTTGTTAACCAAGAGTAATGCTACATATATCTGTGTGGGCATTTATGTTTCAGTGTGGCACCCATTCAAAATGACCCCCTTATATCTGTTTTTAACTTATAGTTACGAAGGTAACACAGCATATTAATCGTCAATGTCACTTCTTTACATTTTGTGTTCTATGCAATTAAAGGCGTGGAGGGGTATCCGGGACACCCTGTACGTCAACTCAAGTAATGAGGCAAGAAACACAAGTTGCATCATCTTGATCGTCTGGGTGGATCTGAGAACTCGTTTGACTTCAAATACTAGTTTAGATGACCTTCAAGGATCACCAAGGGGGAGAACGATCTTTTCAGAAAGACAGAAAGGAATAATGGCACGAATCAAGGAAACAAGCAAAATTTTTAATACAGAAGGCCTAGAGACTAGATGCACCATTGTATCATGAGAATGAATGAATTCGTCAGGCCTGTGACGAGAGATCATTGTTGCTGATGAAATGAGCATGATGACCAGGAGTGAGATATCATGTCAACGCGCTTTGCTTGAATAATTGCTGAAGGATGCGGAAAGCTCAACTGAATGTGTGGTGATTTCCCACTCCTCATGATGATAAGAGCGATGAGGTAGCACTTCAGACGGCTAATTTGGTGAAGGTGTTTCGTAAGAAATCCTCGATACTTTCCCGCAGCCGAAAGTTGAAAAGCGAGCCTCTGAGTGATTGATTGACTCTGGGCAGGGGCTTCTCCAGGCATCCGCCACGGTCATCTCGCCTCAAGGTCATCCCCTCCCCGGACCCCAATTCTCGACCCCGACCACAGAAACCCACCCTGCGCGTTCGTCGATAAATGGATGTTGTAACGTGGGATGACGCGTGCAAGAGAGGGACCACGTGGGACTCACGTGGCGTTGTTTTCGAGGGTGTGGATGACCACCCGGTCGACGAATGTCCTGGGATGGGTGAGCAACCGCCAGGTCAGAGGGTTCATCGTCGCTCTTCCGTGTTCCCATTCCACGTGAATTTCCTCGACTTCCCCGATCTCCGGGGACGGAACCAAGAAACTGAATCCCTGGCCCGGCTCGAAAAACAAATCTCTGCCAGAGTAATTGAATCAATTTAGTGCAATAATCCAAAGAACCTCTTTAATTCTAGTTCATTAAAACGTCTGGAGTTTATTCAGTGATTCAAAGTCAAACACTGATATACAAGCAAAGGTAGTCAACTGAGTAACATGCTTTTAAAATCAGACAAGCGGTCTGCGGCTGCAACGCTGGCCGTCTAATAGATTAAATGTATACCAAGGATTTAATGGCCTAGCCTATGGCATAGAATGGCATAGCCTTGTAGGCCTTGCGTGTTAGGTCGCAGATGAATGATAACCATTCACCGCAGCTTTCGATCTCTTTCAATTTGCATGGCCTAGCCAATGGCCTGGAATGGCATAGCTTAGTAGGCTTCGCGCGTTATGGGCTATATCGGAGACTACATACGCACGCACGCAGCATCATTAGTTTTTTAATATATAGAATTCATAGAGTTAACACCTTTAAGGCAAGGAAGTTTGGAGCTTACTTGGTATTTTTGTGCTAGTCATTCCGAAGCCACTTTTTCGCCGAGCAGGTTTTACTTAAATATTCATGGTTGGCTTGACACCTTCCTCTGGAATTGTGAATCTACCGTAATATACCGAACTAACTTGATTCTGACTCCATGTGCCAGATAGGGAGAGCGATGCGATGAGCAGAGGGTGAACATTCCCCCTCAAGGAATCCACCTTTAGACGTAAAATGTTTGGAGAAACAAGAAATCAGACAGTGAAGCGGAAGTCCCTTTCCCTTCTTCGGCATGAGTCTTTTTACGCCAATCTAAGCAAACCTGGGGCGCTCTGGGATAACTTGGCTTGAGTTGGGCCAATTGAATCGGGTCACCTTAGGTAACCGTGGGTCACTTTGGGGTCCCTTTAGGTAATTTTTTTTTTTTTACCCCTTTGGGTCTATTTTATTAAACCTGGAGCACTTCCGGGTAATTAAGCTCAAATTGGGTCCATGAGGGTCCATTGGGTCCGTGTATAGGTCAATCTGGGTCATTTTTGAGTCATTTTCGATCGCTTAGATCACTTGAGTCAGATTTTGTGATCACAGTAACTTTGGCATTACAATGTTAATTGAAGTCGGCGGGTTAGTTCCAAGTCTAGTCATGGCCGGAAATTATCCCCGTTATTTCTCTACGACTTCTGACTTTTGTTATGTGTATACATTATGGGTCCATAAATACATCATAGAAACCATTGATACCAGATTAATTTCCATTGAACAGACTAATTTTCCATTGAAACTTTTCCGGAGGAACTGATTCTAAGATTCCAATCAATTACAGGTGGCAAGACTTTGGTTTCCGAAAATAACCCGCACTTCCGCGTTCTTCGGGAGCGGGTGAAAAATCACTCAACGATATTCATAAGGTATTCGATACACCGGCGATGTACGCAAGAGTAGTACCGTGCGAGGCCAGGAAGAGACTGATAGGCGGTCGAAGACCCTTGGAATAAACCTTGAAGGTCACACACACCCTCGTGCGTAATGAAGCCATTCAAGGTTCAGGTCTGAGATGTCAAGGGGGCATTTACGATCTCAATAACATTCAGACTCGAGGTCAAGCAGTCATTTAACCTCTTGGCTGCTTGTGACGTAATTTAACGTCCAATTACGCCACAGATTATGTTTGCAGATAGGATCAATGACACAGCGTCAAAATGTTTCCTCAAATTTCAAGGTTCATTAAAAATCGAACTAACAGCAGGATTCCTTCACTCAACCTCGAAAAAGAGCTGAAACCTGTTTACTCCTCTGAGATAAATACATTTGAAGAAAGTACTCTGGTTTACTGTCTATTTAATTACAGCTACAAATTTTGTCAATTGAGGGCGTGTAAGGGATTAATCACGCCGGCAAGCACTGGTTCCCCCTCATTTTGCTGGGCGTTTTTGCATCTGTGAACCCACTCAGCGCCCGAATAAATCCCTTTTCTCTTTGGTAATAAATATTTCTCTAACAGGGCTTCACGAGGCAAAGCAAGTCTATTAATTCTTCCCAGTCTTAGATACTTCAAAGGCACTTTCGCGTTAGAACGAGAAGAAAAATTTGATTCATCATTTGATTTTGGTCGGTGCAGTACTTCGCTGAAAGAACTTTTCAGTACTGCCAGAACAAGTGTACTTGAGGTATCCAAAAGATCGGCAGCAGCCTGTTAGCGGATGAAAAGCTGTACCGGGAAAACTGCTTCTAGGTAATTTTCCTGTAATACGGTTTGCAATTCATTACAACTCTTCTAAATTTCATTGTAATTCTTCCCGTCGTGTCCTATAAAAAAAATGTGGCTTTCCCAGTTGGAAAATGGAATGGATAGGGTGGGGAAATGCGGTGCCTAAAATGAGTAACTTGATTGTGACACATTCAAATCAGAGGGGAGGGGTGTAATGTTCACAACTTACGAGTTTGTTATGGTGCAATTTACTTCTGATAACATCCATAATCGTCGAATGAAATCCAATACCATTCAGGACACGATTAGGATATATTTTAGGCTTAGGATTAGGATTTTGGGGCATTCTTAAAGGGGCAAACCCATTGTTTGTTTAAGGCATGCTACTGTTACCGGTTTTTAAGAATATAGTTTATTTAAAACTGCCCATTGTTATCTCATTCTATTCGTGAAACAAGTACAACTGAGCATTATGGATTAAGGACTTTTTTTGCTCTCAGATGAGTGGGAAGCAAAAGGTTGAAGCGATTATCTACTAATATGACGCACTCAGACCATGACCTTGTCATGAGTGACCGTGACCATGTGACAGCCAATGCCAGGGTAAACACGCAGTGGTTATGTAACTTGATCGTCGTCTGCTCGCAGCAGGCTCTGGTACCAGCCGTCATAAACACACAATGGAGACCGTATCAGACCGTTACCAGAGCTGATGATGCTCAATAAGACCAGCAAATTGATGGAATTAGAGGGACACGTGATCACACTCCCCGAAAGCCAAAAGCCTCCTCGATTCAATTCCGGTTCGCCGATCCCCCATGAGAACCCACAGATCCTTAGCGAGAACCCACAGATCGCTAGTGGGAACCCACAGATTCCCAATTGGGAACCTACACATTGCTTCCTTGGCGGGGCACCGGAGGAGAAATATCTCCCACCATCTTCGCGTGGTATCTCTGCCGTCAGCTTCCCGTCGGTTCTTATTTACATGTAACTCAATTGTTCCTCCGTCGTTGAGGGCCACTCCATGACACGGGGAGGCGAGAGAGCGTGACAGCTGTTGTATTAGAATACAGGGCGGAATACAGCCTAAGTTCTTGGCTTTTATCGAGCCTGGTCCTTTCTTTGTAAGAAGAAAGGAAACTTCTTAGATTGCGGGCATTTATATTATTTTATAATGATGATTACAGCACCACTTAGTCTATATCGATGAATTTTCCCCCAAATTCGAGGGAATCTGCGGCTCCCCTCAAATTTGCACAACTGTAGCTTTCCAAATCCATCCCGCGATAAGTCATCCTTATCAGACGTTTCAGATAGATGGATCCCCCACTCTAGGGAAAACTATGATGGCGCGGAGGAAAGCAAAATATGTCTAGAATTCTTTAAATTTCAGTTATAATGAATTATTTTGTTCCTTTTCATATGCCTTGTGACAGTGAAAGACGCGATTTGTTGATCGCAGTCGAGCGATAAATTTTCGCGAAATTGGTTACGCAGATTAAAATTTAATTTGCGATCTAAGACGCTCAACTTTTGTCAAGACAAATTGGAATCGGAACGCCTATGAATATGAAACGTGTGTGCGAGTGAAATAGGAAAGGGGTCTCTTCCAGGAGGACATAATCGCGGCATCTGCTGTGGTTTGGCAATTTCTTCGACGCAAACTCGGTCATTCTGATAGTTTCGGTGGCGCACAGTTCTAATGAAAAATTCGTCTGATGGGGCAAGATGAATTAAATCCTCTTCGTCCCATCCAGACAAGAAAGATCAGCTTCGCGGAAAGTTATCACTCGTATGCGATCAACAAATATTTTTTTTTTCCCGCTGTCATAAGGCATCTGGAAAGGAACAAAATAGTTCTTTATAACAAATGGAATGAGAGTTCTAAAGATAACCGAAAGGGAACCAAATACTTCATTTTGACAGAAATCGAATGAGAATTCTGAATGTAAATTGCTTTCCTCCTAGTCATCATAGTTTTCCCTAGGGAGGGGGGAGCATCTATCTGAGACACCCTGTAGATGTAAATTAGTCGCATTTGAAAGTGGTGGGAAGCTTAATTATTAAGCAGTTGTTTCCTAGAGTTCGACACCACAACTTTGAGCTAATGTGAGCGGCCTTTCCGCACTGTAGGGTAAAGGGGAAAAACCCCCTGGCAACTTCCATCCTTGATTTTCTCCTCCGATTGTGCTTTCTTCGTTTCGGAACTTGAGTATCGTGCCCTACTTTCTCAATATTAGCCCAAATCAAATTGGCCATTTTGTCGGAGACGGAACTCAATTCAGTGTCCTGGGCACACGAGCACTCGAGCTATCCTATATCATAATTGAAAAGCCGAAATGATATGCATACTCATCTCCGAGCCGTGACCTGGAGGAAGAGCNCGCCAGATAGGAAACCTGCTGATGGTTCCATACCGGCGGTTGCCGAAACGTCGGTACAGCCCTAGTATAAGCAACGTCTATGTACAATATTCACTCTGAGTTCACCTTAAGTAGAGATAAATGCCCTAGGCAAGTTAAAAATTAAGAACATTAAGCCTGCATACTAAAGTGATAGGAATATAGAGAGCGGATTAGCCAATGTAGGTTTCGAAATCAAGGGAGTAAAAGAACAGTTCACTTTCGTAGCATGCACCTGATTAGATCGAGCCGAAAACAGAAACCGAAGAGAAAAAAAAAATGTCTCAGTCTTCCCCCCTCCCCTTTCTCACTTCCTGTCTCCGATCCGACTTCTTTTACCCTTCCAAACTTTCTTATAGTCAGTCCCAGCATTTACGGAATTTGATTGTGATAATAAATCGCAAGCCATTTCCCCTTTAAAATACTTTGCCGATGCATCGCGATGGTCGAAAAAACTATCGATATCTCCAACTATCGATAGTGGTATCGATGCATCGACCTATCGTGACAGCCCTAGTCTATATCGATGAGTTTTCCCCCAAATTCGAGGGAATCTGCGGCTCCCCTCAAATTTGCACAATTGTAGCTTTCGAAATCCATCCCGCGATAAGTCATCCTTATCAGACGTTTCAGATAGATGGATCCCCATCTCTAGGGAAAACTATGATGGCGAGGAGGAAAGCAAAATATGTCTAGAATTCTTTCAATTTCAGTTATAATGAATTATTTTGTTCCTTTCCAGATGCCTTGTGACAGTGAAAGACACGATTTGTTGATCGCATTCGAGTGATAATTTTTCGTGAAATTGGTTACGCAGATTAAAATTTCGTTTCGCGATCTAAGAAGCTCAAGAGATCTTAAACTTTTGTCAAGACAAATTGGAATCGGAACGCTTATGAATGTGAAACATGTGTGCTGGTGGAATAGGAAAGGGGTGCATCGGTCTCTTTCAGGAGGACGTAATCGCGGCATCTGCTGTGGTTTGGCAAATTTCTTCGACGCAAACTCGGTCATATTCTGATAGTTTCGGTGACGCACAGTTCTAATGAAAAATTCGTCTGATGGGGCAATACGAATGAAATCCTCTTCGTCCCATCCAGACAAGAATGAAGATCAGCTTCACGGAATGTTATTACTCGTATGCGATCAACAAATCTAGTTTTTTTTTTCCCCGCTGTCATAAGGCATCTGGAAAGGAACAAAATAGTTCATTATAACAAATAGAATGAGAGTTCTAAAGATAACCGAAAGGGAACCAAATACTTCATTAGAACAGAAATAGAATGAGAATTCTGAATATAAATTGCTTTCCTCTTCGTCATCATAGTTTCCCAAGGGAGGGGGGAGCATCTATATGAGACACCCTGTAGATGTAAATTAGTCGCATTTGAAAAGTGGTGGGAAGCATAATTATTAAGCAGTTGTTTCCTAGAGTTCGTCACCACAACTTTGAGTTAATGTGAGCGGCTTTTCCGCACTGTAGGGTAAAGGGGAAAACCCCCCTGGCAACTTCCTTCCTTGATTTTCTCCTCCGATTGTGCTTTCTTCGTTTCGGAACTCTCTATATTAGCCCAAATAAATTTGGTGTAAAACAGCCTCTGCCTTGAGTTAAGTCACAGGACCCGTGTGCTCGTGAGCTCGATAGGATATAGTATTAACTTTTCGGCTTTACTATACGTATGAGTAGAGGCTCGGCACTGGACCTCCTTCTCGCTCGAGAGCCACGAAGAGTGACGTAAAACACGCCGATGTCCCCTCCGTGTTCCTCCGAGATCTTGTGATCCGCCACGACCACCGTCACCACGTGGGTCACCTCTATCCAATACATCAGCCCTTTAACATCTCGATGAATCGTGGAACCAGGAATGAAGAAGTGGTTCTCATACGGCAGTATGGATGCTGTTGGTCGGTGAAGAGGTAGAGTTGCCGGGACTCCCCTTCGTAGAAATCCGGTTCCCATGCTTCCCTTGCGTGATATCCCATTCTCGCACACTTCTCTCCCCTC